>SKCR01018002.1:0-185760 GCA_019454045.1 Zanthoxylum bungeanum | reverse complement strand
ATATCACGGACATTTCCTTGACAGTCATCTTGATCTACGATAGTCTAACTATCTAGTCAACGATAATGGGTACAGTCTAACTGTACATAGAAAAATAACAATATATTAGTCCAACTAATAAAGTAATATTGACGAAATTATTTGAAAGCGCGTAAAGCTAAGTATCTGAATGAAATTGCAATTCAATACTAGCCTCCCACTATTTTTCGGCGAGCCTCTAACCCTCTGTCGAGTACTCGGGAAACCTAGTTTCCTAGTGGGCTAGGATCCCGTTAAATAACATACAACCTTGACTTTGGCCAACAATCTGTATGAAACTTAACTAGGTAGATCTCGAAGATCAATTGGATCTCATCCAACTCCTAGATCCGGTAGGTGGACATCCAAGTCCGAAACACATATACTTTATATATGCCAATATGTCAAACATATTTTCCTAACCTTTTTCCTCTGAATCAACTAAGCCTTGGCTTTGGCACAACAAGCTTAATGATTCCAGTTAAGCGGGACCCATTGACATGGAAAGTTTCGTAATCAATGTCGATGGACAAGAAGTGATCTTGACTTTGGCCAACAAATCACAACTTGGACAAGACACCGATATGTAACAAAACCTTCATGATTCAAACACATCCTCAATTGACAAAGGCCTTGACTTGGCCAACAAGCCAATGCCAACTTTGGATCTTGAGTAAGAATCACTCAACGGAGGAAGAAAAACGCTTATTATTAATATGTTTGGGTTTTTTCGCGTAAATTGGCATCCAATTTATTATCTTTGATTAGGTCTCATCATACACCCTTAAGCATGCTTCTAAAACATCATACGGCGCAAAGGTAAATTAATAACAATATGCGGATGGATATTTAAACAGATTGTTCCTAGAACAAATCGCTCTTTTTCCTCTCCCCGACTAGAACTATTCTAACTCCTACCCTTTTACAAAATACAATAAAGAAACCTCATATACATAGAGGGGAATAGGTGAGAGAGAATTACAAGGAGAGTAATGAGATTAAAGGCTGGACACGCAGGTCCAATTTAATAAATTCTAAACTTATTACAATTCCAAAATTGCCCTTGCCCTTCTAATATCCATCCGATATACGTTATTCATACATCACATTATGTATTCAATCAAAACATGTTTTATTACAATCAATCTAATCCAATTAATTAATCTTTGATTATGACCATCCAATGTTCAAACAATGATTTGATTTGCGCGAGTCCAACTCGTTTGAGAATAAATACTTTTGAGTACGTATTCTTGAATTATATCGAACTACAACTTAAATCCAATTTATTTGTATTCAATACTAATTCTTATTTAATTCCAAATTAAATATTTACACTTACATAGTTGCCTTAAAGACTTGGATTCCAAATCCAATCTTGATGGGTCTCAAAGGCCCAATAACATCCAATGTCATTTTAATTAAAGTCCAATGGGCTTTTAATTGATTCTTAAGGCATGGGCTTTGGCCATAATGGATCAAACCCAAAATGCCAAGGCCCAATAGGAATCACCATATTGCCATCAAATCAATTTAGGCCCATTAGGCCCAATCAAATACTTTAAAGGGCCAAGTCATGTATTGGAGTTCATGGAATTGGTTTTGGGCCCATTTGGATCCAATCCAAAAGTCCAAAACCAAACTTGGTCAAACCAAGCCCATTAGGCCCAAATACACACTTTTAGCCCAATTCAATTTAAAGGCATTTTATCATAATTATAATATTCCAAATATCACAATTATTTTAATTAAAGTGTATTAGCCATAATTAATTAATTAAACTCAATATTTCCAAAATATTAATTAACTTAATTAATCATGCTTAAACTAATAATTCATGCTTAACATAAAATCAAGCCCAAAACATATCATTGCATGCTTGAGACATATTGAAGCCTAAGATCATCATTTCATGCTCAACATGCACTTAGATTTTAACATGAACATTATAGACATTGATTCTAATCATATTAAACCAACTATCATCATTTAAACATGCATCCAAACACATTATTTCATGTTACAAAAACAAAAAAACTGCAGTGCACACACTACAGCATTCGGCCTCACTAAGGAATTTTTATTTTTTGTTGCTTTTGATTTATTTGAAATCTAATCATGCATAACTCTAAGTTATCATGTTGTAAACATACTCAAAGCATCAATTTCAAACAATCATGCTCAAAATCAAAAAGCCCCTAAATTTTTAGGTTCAAGAACCCTAAAATTATCATGCTTAAATTAGGCTCATGATACCATTGTTTGTGTTCCTAGAACATTAGAAGGATCTAATAAGCATGCATAATAAAGGATTTATCATTATAAGGTGCGGAATATACTTACAATGAGATGTAGAGCTTTAAAAAATTTTGAGATCCAAGATCTCCAAGATCCAAGCTTTATGATGATTCCAAGCTATTGAGGAGTTTCCCTATCACCTTTGTTCACTTCCAAAGTGCTAGCTTTTTGATGTTGAAAATCAAATCAAAGAGAGGAGAGGGAGAGTGTTTCGGCCAAGCCTTAGTTCATTAGGGTTTTGTGTTTTTGATTTTTTGTCACTTGTTACCAAAGTTGAGAATGCCTTTTGTTATTTCCCAAAAAGTGAAACAATTTCACCTTTTACCCAAAATAAGGTAGAGATGGGTAAATGGTATTCATAAAGACAAAACAAGGTGGTTGTGTGGTGGGAACACCTACCACACTTTTGGCTCCAAATATTTGAATCCGAAATTCAAATATCTCTACGGGCATTTGCCGCGGCTCGGTTCCGTTTAATCCAATTAAACGATCCTTCGTCGTAAATAATTAAATCTAATTTAATTAAATAACGATGCCTCGCAAATATATTACGAACATCGTTCATGAACTAATTCTAAATTAATTCGTTCGTTCGCATTAAAGTCCGACTTTAATCTCGTAATGAAATCCAATCCATTTTAATATATCTGATATATTAATTTTAGCCCATTTGAATAAATTAAATAGAAAAATAAAATTTAACTATTAAATTTATTTTACCGATTAATTCCAAATTAATCGCGTTCTTTCGCCACTGCACACTTTTAATCCCAGATTAAATAAAGCCCATATTAATCCCAGATTAATTTTCTCTCTCTTAATTAATCCCAGATTAATTCCAATTTAAGTCAACTGTCATCGGTGAATCCTTGGGAAGCGACCCAAGAGATCTCTGGATATGTTGGCAGTAAATCCGGTTATCGGACTATCCGATAAAGTGAGTACTACCTCGTACTACGTGCTTACCGATTTACAAGACACGGTTGGCTTCTAGCAAATCACCTCACCGTGCCTACCCAATTCTCCAGAAAAATTCTTACTGGAATATATAATCTATGTCACGTAGATACCTAGTCTCTGGGGCTGGAATAGTGTCTGCCCCGTACGAAGCACATATCGGATATCAAACAACTAGTCTCTTTGAATCGGATAATCATGACCTTGTCACATTATCCCGATGGTTGCAACACGATAGAGAACGAGTTATGAATCCCTGCGTGATCATCATCTCCATATGTCTGGAGTGATACTTCCGTCTGGACATCACATCCAATACACTACGATTCTCGATAAACCCAATAGAGGCGTACACAGAACCAGTTAAAGCCCTGGACGACCAAAACCAAAGTTTACCGATTGTCGCAAGTATTAGCGATGTAAGTCTCAGGTTAAGACCAAATACATCTACCCTGACGCGGACTCCCATAGACACATATACATACTACCAATGGGATTCCGCGGGGTCTATCCAGAGCGAAGCTGTTTTCCGTACCATCGGTAAAACACAACCTCCTATTGCACTTGCATAAGTATCCTATACTTAACCATATGAGAACTGTGCCGTTATGCCCTCACAACACGCGCACAAGTGCAATACTAGTCTATTCCGCATTATCGATGTCCAGTCTCGATAATACTACCACTAGGGATATTTAATGATTAACCTTTATGGATTGATACTGTCTCATATCATCTCAATCCGGAACTAATCATATGGACTTTTACCATTTATATATCATAGTAAATAAATTACGAAATGATAAAAGACAATTTCAATATTACATAGTCAATTTTGTACAAAACACAATGTGTTTTACAAAACAGTGACGCTATGGGTCATAATTGTCTAACAGGTTTAGTTTGGTATTATCCAAACATATGCCTAGCATTCCCAAATATACAGGAATTAGAAAATCCAGTTTCTTTCCTGTTCATATCTAATATGAATTCTGTCAAATAGATTTTAATATAACCTTATTCGTAATAAGTATTGCATTGTTAATTGCTTATCCCTTTGAAGGAAAATGGTAGCTCAGAGCGACTCATGATTAACCTATTATATCTAACAAAACTTGGTTTCTCCATTCGGACACACCGTCAAGTTGATGTGTTCCGGGAGGAGTCCTCTGTGAAAGAATACTATACTCCTTCATGTAGTTAAGAAACTTATTGCTTAAGTATTTTCTATCTCGGTCTTACCGCGATGGTTTTAATACTTTAGCCGATCTGTAAGTCTACTTCGTGTCGAAACTGTAAAAGTTTCCGATTCGTGTTTCCAAGGAAACACATAACCAAAACGCGATGCCACATCCGTAAAGGTCACGAAATATTCATATCCACCTCTAGCCTAGCTAGATATGGGCCCACTTATGTCACTATGTACGAGGGCTAACAGATCGATGGCACTTACACTTCTACCAAGTAAAAGGTATTTTAGGCACTTTGCCCAATAAACTAGATTCGTAGACATCATTTGAATAGAATCAAATCTGTCCTAGTATCCATTCTTCAAAAGTGTGGATATACGAGTCTTGTTTAATGTGTCCAAGACAACACTGCCACAGATAAGTCTCATCTGATCAAATCAGTTTGAGCTACTTGTTTGTCATGTTATATGTTTGAGATTTATTTATATTCAAAATATAAATATTGTTATTCACATCTAATGTGTTTATCTCATTATCATCTTTATAAAGTAAAACACTTTAGTGTTCTAGAATATAAAGGTATACTCGCAACGACTTATACTCGATATAAAGATAGTGTTTCTAGTCAAACTAGTTACATTATAACAGTTTTCTAATTTAAGTACACACCCAAAGGGTAGTTCCTAAACTTAGGTTTCTACGATTAAAATAACGACTCTCATCCCGTTTTCGAGTCGTAGATTAATCTCATCTAAAGTCAGTATCATGCTAATCAGAAGATTCTGCACATCAGTATATATCTATGTACTACATCCAGTATCTAAAATCCAATTTTAATACTAGTTGCAAACATGTTTATGACAATCATACTTGAAGTCAGAGCCTTGCCCTTTCTTCTATTCCTTCATGTCTGCCTTGTCCATACGGCAGTCACACTTCCAGTAACCCCGTTTGCCACATTCTTAATAGACATCTTGGGATATGTCCTTTGCCTTCCTAGAAGACTAAGATGACTTTGTCTTTGCCCTTTTCACATCCCAGAAGCCTTCAGCCAAGCCTTGGCTTTCTGGGATATCGAAGGAAGATGCGCCTTGTGCTTCTTGCCCTTTTGTAAACTCTGGCTTTGTCTCCTTGAGCATAACCTTTAACTCTCCAAGAGTTGTCTATTGCAATTAATGCTTCTAAGATCTAAGTATAGACCTATGAAGATCCTTCAATTTCAACATCATGGTTTAAAGATCTAATATTTAGTTATGACGATGAAATTAAGGAGTCATTATGGCAAGGATAACAGATTAAGCACTAAAGTTATCATCACATAAATTTTCCAAAGATCATGCTCTACTATTTTCTCAACTCCAGACTTAGGCCCGAGATGTCACTTTTATCAAATAAAGTAACTTCTTGGTTCTCAAGACTATCCTGAGGTTATTTATTCCCAATTTGAAAAATTAAACCATTTAAATACATTTTCACCCAGGATTATGTTCTAAAAGATAATCTTTCAGTTTATCTTGATTCTAATAGTCCAACTATTTAATCAACGATTTGTGTACTATTTAATATAATAATTACTCTAGTCTAACTACATAATCAACTATAATTAAATTAATTAAATTCAATTATATTGATTACTATAATCCAATTATAAAATCAACTATAATTAAATTAGTTTGAAAACAGTCCAACTGTTAAATTAAAACAACGTTTGATATTAGTCCAACTAATATATTTATTTTGACGAATTATGAAATGAGCGCGTATGGCAAGTATCTAAACGAAATTGCAAATTTAATACTTGCCTCCCACTATTTTACGGCGAGCCTCTAACCCTCTGTTGAGTACTCGGGAAACCTAGTTTCCTAGTGGGCTAGGATCCCGTTAAATAACACATAATCTTGACTTTGGCCAATAAATTGTATGATAATTAACTAGGTAGATCTCTAAGATCAATTGGATCAAATCCAACTCCTAGATCCAGTAGGTGGACATCCAAGTCTGAAATATATATCTTATATATGCCAATATATCCAATATATTCCCTAACTTTTTTCCTTTGAATCAATTAAGCCTTGGCTTTCGCACAACAAACTTAATGATCCCAGTTAAGCGGAACTCATTGACTTTGGAGAGCTTCGTAATCGATGTCGATGGACAAGAAGTGATCTTGACTTTGGCCAATAAATCAAAACTTGGACAACACACCGATATAGAACAAAGCCTTATTGATTCAAACACATCTGCAATTGACAAAGGTCTTGACTTTGGCCAACAAACCAATGCCAACTTTGGATCTTGAGTAAGAATCATTATTAAGCGTTTTTCCTTCCATTGAGTGATTATTTTTCGCGTAATTGGCAACCAATTAATTATCTTTGTTAAGGTCTCATCATCATACACCCTTAAACATGCATTCTAAACACATAATATGGCGCGTAAATAAAATAATAATGATATGCGGATGGATACTTAAAACATTTTATTCCTCGAATAAATCTCTCCATTTCCTCTCTCCCGCTAGCACAACTTCTACCCAATTACATAACAAATCTAAAGAAACCTCATTTACATTGAGGGGAATAGGTGACAAGAGAAATACAAAGATTCATAAGAGATAAGGCTGGACACGCAGGTCCAATTTAAATAAATTCTAAATTTATTACAATAATTTCCAAAATTGCCCTCACTCATCTAATATCCATCCGATATACATTATTCATGCATCACATCCATGTATTCACACAAGCATGTTATTAATCAATCTAATCCAATTAATTAATCTGAATATTAATGACCATCCAATGTTCAATTTGATTTGCGCGAGTCCAACTAGTTTGAGAATAGGTACTCGAAGTACGAATTCTTGAATTATATTAAACTACAATATTAAATCCAATTCAATTTGCATTCAATACTAATTCATATTTAATTCCAAATTAAATAATTACACTTTAAATGTGCCTTTAATGACTTAGATTCCAAATCTAATCTAAACAGGTCTCAAAGCCCAATAAACATCCAATGTTGTTTAATTAAAGTCCAATGGGCTTTCAATTAATTTCTTAAGGCATGGGCTTCGGCAACCAAAGCCCAATCAAGGAATAACCCCATAAGCCTAGAAATCAATTTAGGCTCAATTAAACTTAAATGCCCATTAGTCATATTTTGACTTTATGGTTATGATTTTGGGCCCAATTGGATCCAACTAATTAGCCTAAACCAAAATTGGCCCAACCAAGCCCATTAAGCCCAAATACAACTTTAAAAGCTCAATTCCAATTTAAGCCCAACTAAATAAAATTCCAATTTCACAATTTAATTACTCAAAGTGTATAGCCATAATTAATTAACCAAATTAACATTTCCAAAATACTAATTCACTCAATTAATTATGTTCATCATCATCAACACATGTCCAACATATTTGAATAAAAAATCAACACATTTCATGCTTCATAAGTCACGGCCAATTAGGGTTTTTCATGTCCGATTCCGAATTGAATCCAATTAAATCCACAATCAACATTACCCTAATGATTTCAACTCATCTAATGATCAAAATCAAAAAATTTACCATGACATTAGGGCAACTCTATATTTGGCCAAGCCTAATATATTGGGGAAAATTATTCCAAATTAATTTTCATGAAATTGATCACATACAACTTCAATTAAATATCATTCAAGCATACTCAATCGAACAATTTCATCAAATCATGCTCAAATCGATTTTACCCAATTTTAACCCTAAATAATTTTCATGCTCAATTAGGCCATAGATACCATTGTTGGGTTTACTAAGCATCCCAAGATCATATTAAGTAATGAAAAATACATGTGAATACATCAAGAAGTACGGCGAAAACATACTTACATTGATCGGATTGGATGCGTCGAAGAACAAAACTTTTGTGCTCCATGGATGAAGCTTTGAGCCAAGGTGGAAGTTTGTCCTCCATATGTGCTCCAAGCTCCAAGCTTCAACAATGGTGATTCCATGCTCATGAGATGGTTTCCCTATCACCTTGTATGCCTATAATGTGTGCTAGCACTCTTGAATTTGCAACAAAATCATCATATGCTTCCTTATAGTTCTCGGCCAAGCAAGATTCAAGGAAAAAAAATGACTTCAAAAGCCAAAAGGGAAAGAAGAGAGATAGATGGCCTCTTGGCCGAATTTATGAGGAAGGAAGAGAGAGAGATAGATTTGTGAGATGTGTATCTAATACACTAATTACAAAAGTCAAATACCATAAATAAAATATGATAAATGTCATTCAAGCATTCAAAAAGCTTTTCCAACCACTTACATCAATCATGAATAGTGACATTGTGTCAATCACTCAAAGTGATGTGACTTACATCACAAGAAAGACTAATGATTTGTCGCTTGATGTGACTTATGGGCCCTACTCGATTTGAAATGCGAGCGGCCCCGCAAAACTTCCCGGGCTCGGATTCGTTAATTCTAAATTAACGAATTTTCCATTGCGATGTAATTAAATCAAATTTAATTAAATAATTATGCTAGCAAAATTACTATTCACGTCGCTAACGAATTAATTCTAAATCAACTCGTTTGCTCGAATTAAAATCCAATTTCAATTCCGCGTCAAAATCCGATTTTGTTTAATATATCAAATATATTATTTTATCAATTAATTCCAAATTAATCGTTCTCTCTCTTTAAATAATATTTTATCCCAGATAAAATATCTCTGTAATTAATACCAGATTAATTTTCTCTCTCATCTGATTAATCCTAGATTAATAATATGCGAGTCATACGTCATCGGTGAATCTTCAGGAAGTGACCCATGAGATCCCCAGATATGTTGGCAGTAAATACGGTCGTCGAACTATTCGAATACGTACATACCTAGTACTACATTTTACCGATTTACGAGACAAGGTTGGCTTCTAGCAAAGCACCATGCCTACCCAATTCTCTAGAAATATTCTTAAAGAAATATACGATCTTTATCAGGCGTAGTATACATATTATATGTGTATGTCGATCCAATATCTGATAGTCACGTGCAAGGCCTGGGGCTGGGAATGTGTCTGCCCCGTATGAAGCACATATCGGATCTCTGATAACTAGTCTCTATAATCGGATAAACATGACATTGTCATAATATCCCGATAACTACAGCATATAAGAGCACCAGTTTCGTATCCTACGTGATCATCATCTCCACTATGACTAGAGTGATACTTCCATCTTGACATCACACCCAATATACTACGATTCTCAATATACCCAGTAGAGGCGTACACAGAACCGGTTAAAGCCCTGGATGACCAAAACCAAAGTATATTGATTGTCGCAAGTATTAGCGGTGCAAGTCTCAGGTTAAGACCAAATACACCTACCCTGAAGCAGACTCCCATAGACACATAGACATATTACCAATGGGATTCCGTGGGGTCTATCCAGAGCGAAGCTATTTTCCGTACCATCGGTAAAACACAACCTCCTATCGCACTTGCATAAGTATCCAATACTTAAACATATGAGAACTGTACCGTTATGCTCTCACAACGCGCACAATTGCAATACTAGTCTATTCCGCATTATCGATGTCCAGTCTCGATAATACTACGACTAGGGATGTTTAATGATTAAACCTTTATGGATTGATACTGTCTCATATCATCTCAATCCAAAACTAATCATAAGGACTTCTATCATTTATGTATCTTGGTAATCCAATTACAAATGATAAAAGGGCAATTTACTTCGTCACATAGTTAATTTGTACAACAACTCCAAGATCTGTAAAAATAGTGATGCTATGGGTCATAATTGTCCAATAATTTTCTCACGATGACTTTGTAGATGACAATAATATTCAGATAGCCTACATAGAACTGTTCAATGAGAGTCTAGTTATTAATAAAATGAATATTAAGGTCAATAAGAGGCTGAAAAAAATGGAGCTAGAAAAAATTGAAGCTCAAGCTAAGTTTGAGCAAAGCCTTTTGATGATTGATAAATTTGGGGAGAGTAATAAAGGTTTAGTTGATATAGTCAAATTCCTAGAAGCATAACTTGAAAATACTAGAACTTAATTGTCTGTATTTCTTAACAGAACTAAGAAAATGGATTGTATGTTAGGGATTAGCGTTGAGTCAAATTATGATAAGGTGTCATTTTCTAGAGCTGTACATATCCCTCATAAACATAACTTAGGTAAAAAAAACATGTTGATTGTAGTCATGTGATTCCTTATGTTGTTCCTTGTCCTGTGTCCCAACCTTAACCTAGAGGTGTGGTGGGTAAACCTCGCTCTCGTCCGAGATTTGTACTTGCATGCCACCACTGTGGCAAGGCAAAAAATATTAGGCCAAAGTGTTAATTTCATGTTGCAAAAACAAAAGAAAAAGCCTAAAAGTGTTTCAACTAGATTTGATTCTTCAAATTTGGTTTCTCAAGTTTATGCACTAGCTAAATAGACTCAATTCATTAGTGAGAAACTTTCTATGTTGACTAAGAGTTCTCAAGTAAAGGAGACTCCTAAGAAAGATTTGGGTGTGGAAGCGAGATGTTTTCTCATCAACTTCTGAATGCCTTAATCCTAAAAAGCATGATGATAGTGCACTTGGGTGTATTTCTTTTTATTGGTTTCATATGTGTGTTTGAGTGTGCTTTCTGTTTTTGCATAACTGTATGTTTTTATTTTCACTGCATATGAGTGTGTGTGTTTTTTCTTTATTATTTATCTATTGGTATATATGATGAAAATCCGGACATAAATTTCATATCCAATTTTGAATGGACGGTAGTGTGATCTGCAATCGGGAGTACAACTCTACATACCATTGGATAATGACAAGCCACGTTGTGTCTTTTATTGTTTTTGTGATAAAAGAAAAAATATAAAAAAATATAAAATGAAAAAGACCAAAAATATTTTATGGCTTGATAGAGCATGAAAAGCTTGTTACATATAATTGTAGTGTTGGAGTTGTTACTTGGGGCACCAATACGAATGAAGTATTGTATATTTTATTATTTATTAATAAAATAACTATTTTTTTTCTTTTCATACATTTTTAATGGTATTGTCATATGCATATTAGATTGTTATATAAATATGCTAGAATGACATCGACCTTAGAATAGTCATGTAGTAATACTAGACACTAGATGGTTCGACATTGGGATAAGTATTATTATTGTAAACTATTCTTAAAGTAAATATTCATAATCATTGGTTTTCGAATATAGTCGAATTCCTACAACCTAGAAGACTAGCATATGTCATATATTAGAATTGGAGTTCCAATGGTTTAACCTGGTGTACCATAAGCTTTGGAAACTCGTATAGATGTTTAGGTATTGGTTGGATCGACTACTGAATGCTCAAAGGTGGTTCCTAATAATTGGAAGTACACACCACCTTCAATAGAAATCTTCTCGAGTCGAGTAGTATATTTAATCCTTTGACTATATGATAACATTGATTTTGTGGAGATATTCCACACTTTGATGCCATGTATGTCAGAAATATTTCACGGTGTGGCCTCTGGATGTTCCTTTGGTGTGGACCGAAACACTCGTTAATCAAGTGCGGATCAAGATAGGATTCTTGGAACCATATATGTACCTAGGGTGGATCGTATTAGTTGTAATGAATCGTTGACATGTCGACATGAAATGTGTGCCTCAGAAACTTGACGATGTATTCTATGTTTCCTAAGCATAACTCAGATAGCCTATGAATGAGGGATTGTTAAACATATGTGATGACCTCAACTTGTATAGTTCAGAAAGGTCGTTCATATTCTTCATGAATTTGGAGGTGGTCGAATTAAATACATATTAGCTAGACTTATATGACGAACTTATATGAACTTAGAGAGTCCCAATATGAAGTGTACTCGTGGAGCACTTAGGTTTTTGATTAAATTTGATTAAAGATAATATTCGATATTATAATTATCAACTAAGATAATCAAGTGTTATTGGATAATATTGATTATTTACTTTGACCTATTTGGATTAATTCAATATTTACACAAGGCCTTTGTCGTAATTTCATAATTATCTCCACCATTTGAAGATATTATTGTAATTGCAAGTATATAATTATAGGTATTTTTAGTTTGATTTAAATGGATTAAATCAAAGTGGAAGACATGTAACTAATCCATTAATTAAGCTTTGTCTTTATTTAATTTGATTAAATCAAAGTGGTAGACAAAGATGATCAGTCACACCTAATTATACATATTTAGAAAAAATAGATTAAGCCCACATAAAAGTTGATTAGAATTTTTATTAATTAAAAATTGCCTAAGTTTTTCTATAAATAGCAAGCTTTATGAAGGTTTTAATTAAGCTTAAGAAATCTAATACAAGCAATTCTTGGAGAAATTAGTTGAGAGAATAAAAGTGTTTCCAGAAGCTTTGGAAGATCTCTAAAATATTTTAACAATGGGGAATCAAGATTGGCTCCTGGAGTGAAACTTGCTTGTATTGGAATCAAGATTGGGTCTTGGAGTCAAGCTTGCTGATCCTTGGAAGTTCTTCAACCATTTCAACAAATGAGAAGTAGATTGGATCTTGCACTAAGCTTATTAGGTAAGTTTGAACTTCTTTTAAGCTATATTTTTCATTAGTGAGATTTTTATTAGTGAGACATATAGTGATGTATTATGTATGGGATACATGATTACATAGCTTGAAGTTGAAATAAGGTTAATAGATAATGTTAGAATGTTAGTATAAACACAATATGCTTGTTAATTAGGTCAACGATGTTCATGTTGGAAATGGAACAATTAATAAAAGTTTGGAACTCTATATTAAAGCTTAGAGCTATGACCACTATTCTAGAATCACTTGACCACCTTTGGGTGAACTAGAATTGTTAATGAGACGTTTCATAGTTGGATTCTAAATTGGTTTGTGTTTTGATTCAAACAAATACATATATTTTTTTTTCCAAAATTACATGTATACTAGTTGTATAACATGTGTTGATGGTGGTTATGAAGCTAAAATTTGATTTTAGGTGTATTTGAAGTATTAGGAAAAAATTTGAAGTGTTTAGTAATGGTTTGAAATAGAAAAATGCTCACTGTCTAGGGTAGCGTCGTGATGCTGACCCCTCAATATCGTGACATCAACCATCAGACCCAGGAGCGTCCCGATGCCCATTCTTCTGTGTCTTGATGCTGAGATGTTCAGCTCTCGGAGTTGCTCTCGTACTTTGGAGCGTCACAATGCCCAAGCTCATGTGTCGCGATGCGTAGAGCTGATACATACTGAAACTTTATTTTCTTCTTTTTGGGGTTTCCAGACTCCATTTTGGTCCTCATTTTATCGTATGGATTCCAAACGGAATGTAGTTTTTCATAAAATATTTTAAAATACACCCATGCTAGATATTCATAGGTTATACCCACTTCTGCTACGTGATGAGCGGAAAACATATCAATATTTACCGCCCCTTTTACTTAATATTTTGTTTAGTTTCTCGGGTTTGATGAAGGTTTTGATATGTTTTAGTTTATTTTGCAGATAAAATAATATTGGGACTCAATGAAATCATTTAGGATGAAATATGGGTCAAATAAGGGTAAATATTGGACTTGACATTTTAATTTTGGAGATTGGAAACTTGAAAGGGCTTTTTTGACAAAGTGCAGTTTTGGAAATTCCAGTTTTGCATATCTGTCGTATTTTGGGCATAACATTTTACTCTGATATCACATTGAGCTGATTCAAGTTCCAAATTAAAGAAGCCTCAAAGATCTACAACTTTGAAAGGCAAAATAATTTCGAATTCTGAATATTCATGACCAAAATTGATGAAACATCCAGAAGTGTGTTGTGTGTAATTATTAAAGTCATTTTCAATCATTTTCAAAGCAAATAAATAAATAAATAAATAAATAATAAAATTATCAAATCATCACCAAACATGATAAGCAATTAGTGGAGCAAATAATAATGGATTTGGTGGAGTAATTAGTGGAGCAATTAATAATGGTTTTGGTGGAGAATTTGATGGATGATTTGATGGAGGCAAAATTTTTCCTATAAATACCAATCCATTTCATTTGTAAATTCATACTTTCTTCTTTGAAATTCCTAAAGAATAAATAAAAAGATTGTATCTAGTTTTTTTATTTACAGCTTTCATTAATTAATTTTCACTTTAGCATTTTCTTTTCTTTACTTTTCAGTTTTTACTTTCCGTAATTTACTTTTACTCACAAACCTTTTCTTTTCTTTACTTTTGCAGTTTTTATTTTTCAAGCAATGAGGAGGTAACTCCCCTTGTTGGGGTAAAAGGTAAAGCTTTTATTATTGCTATCTAGATTAATCTCCCTTAATTATAATATATAAACTATTTAAAACCTGACTTAATGAGGATATCGCTATATTGGCTGGTTGGTAATTAATTATAAATTGGTTTTAACCTGACTAAGTATGGAAACCGTCTGGTTGGTCGGTTGGTAATTAATTATTAATTTGACTTAATCAGGATACCGCCTATATGGCTGGTTGGTAATTATCACGCAAAATTAATATATTATATTAAGGGAGATATCTAAAATAGTAGTAATAAAAGTTGATCCTCTACCCCAGCATTTTCTTTTATTGTACTTTTACTTTATTTACTTTCAGAAATTTACTTTTCAGAAATTTACTTTCAATAATATACTTTTATTTTTTTACTTTTTACTTTTTACTTTTAGTTTTTACTTTTACTTTATTTACTTTTCAGTATTTAATTTCAGTATTTTAATTTATGTCTTTTATTTTATTTAAGTTTTTACTACCTGTAAATATGTGTCCTAACTAAGCCAGTTATCTGAGGTTGTGATGAAATCCAATATAACCTGTTTTTAAGGGGTTAATTATAGTTTGGGTAATATAAAGCTTTATTTATTGAGCCTTAATCCTAATGCTTTTTATTAACTGACCATTAATAAAATTGAACTGGTAAACTTAAAATGAACTTAGAAAAGGGATTTTAGGTTAAAGACCTTAGACTCAATAGCCCACGATCTTCCTTGAGGATAGATAACCCTTTAATAGATTTCCTTACAGGATAAGAATATACCTGTCGGGCGGGATAGCCATAATTGGAACTTAATCTTAATGAATTCAGATAATTTGGTTAACATAGGAATATGATTAATTGAGTTATACTGAGTATTTTTATTTGACCATCAGAAGAGGCTTTTATATAATTTCGTGTTCCAGGTTAATAAACCAATATATTACTCAAATGTAAAATAACCACTTCATCTTTTAAAAAGATATTGGAAGGATTCACAACCCTATATAGTTTTATAAAATTGAATTTTCTTCAATATACTCAATATACTTTCAAGCAAATTTATTTACTTGTTTTAAGTTTTAAAGTCACCTCCCAATCAAACAATCAATCTATTAGATAATTGTAAACATTTAACTTCATAAATTGAAAACAAAAGGTTTTAAGTCCTCGTGGGATCGATACTTTTTATACTACTTGAACGATATGTGCGCTTGCGGTATACGCGTGTGATTACGCCGGTCAAGTTTTTGGCACCGTTGCTGGGGACTTATTTATCTTTCACTATTAGTTTAGAGGTTAGATTCGTTACTTGTATCTAATTTTCTTTTTACTTATTTTTTTGTTTTATTGTGTTTCAGGTTCTCAGATCCTTCATGAGACGAACCGGAAGTTTTGAACTCCGTCCGCTTGACCAAGAGATTGATAGAACAATCAGACAGTTAAGAAGGGAAAGATGAGAAGGCCAAGAAGCAATTGTTAACATGGAACCTGAAACTTTGGAGGTTGCACCACCAAATCCCATTCGAGACAGAACCATTCTGGTGGTTGACAGACTCATTTCCTGTATTGTACTTCCTCCCTTACCAGAAAATGCGGGTGACATCAAAACTTGCATCAGATGACACAGCAGTCAGTATAGTTTGGAGGAAATGCAACTAAAGATCCTAATGCCCACATCAGCAACTTCCTAAAAGTTTGCGGCACTTTCAATTACAACCAAGAAGCTGAAGAAGCAACGAGACTGCAGGTTTTTCCTTACTCCTTGAAAGATAGAGCTAAGGCTTGGCTATATTCATTACCAACAGGTTCCATCACAACTTGGAACATTATAGCCACCAAATTCCTTGCAAAGTACTTTCCACCAGCCAGAACAGCAAAACCGAGGAATGACATCACATCCTTTCTACAACAAGATTCAGAATCCCTTTATGAAGCTTGGGAAAGGTATAAAGATTTGCTCCGAAAATGTCCTCACCATGAGATTCCAAAATGGCTTCAAGTCCAAACTTTCTATAATGGACTTTCTAGACTGATGAGAACTACAATTGATGCTGCTGCTGGAGGAGCTTTGATGGTAAAAGGAGAAGATCAAGCCTGGGATCTAATCGAAGAAATGGAAAACAACAATTCATTGTGGCCAACAGAAAGGAGCCTAATCCAAAGAATTGCAGGAATTTATGAAGTTGGAGCCAATTCAGCAGTTAGTGCCAAGCTGGATCAGATATGCAAATTCATGGAGACTCTCCGCACTCAAAGCAATGTTGGAGCCACAAGTTCACCTTTTGGAGAAGCACCAGAACCAAACAAACTGAAAGAAACGGTGAATTATGTCAACAATTTCAACAAACAGGGAAATAATCCATATTCCAACATCTACAACACAGGGTGGAGTAATCATCCCAATTTTTCATGGAGTAACAATTCAGGGCAAAAAGAACTATCCACCACCAGGATTCTATCAGCAAAGCCAGGTGTTTGAAAAAGAACCAGAAATGAAAGAATGGATTGCAGAGATGTTCAAAAAGCAACAAGCAGTATATGATTCTATGTTCCAAAGCCAATCTGCTTCTATCAAAGCACCGGAGAATCAAATTGGACAATTGGCCAATGCTCAGAATTACAAACCGCTAGGTACCATTCCTAGCAACAAAGAGCCAAATCCAAGGAACTTGGGGAATGAGCAGTGTCATGCCATCATGTTAAAAAGTGGTACTGAAATCAATAAAGATTTTGGAGTCAAAACAACTACTGAGGAAGTTCCAAAAGAAACAGAGCAACTGATGGAGGAAAAAGAAGCAAAGGAAAAAGAACCAGAAAGAATCACTCTACCTCCACATTTTCCACAACGACTTCAGAAAAACAAACTGGACAAGCAATTTTCTCGTTTCTTGGAGGTTTTCAAAAAGCTGCACATCAACATCCCATTTGCAGAAGCGTTGGAACAAATGCCCAGCTATGTTAAATTCATGAAAGACATTCTTTCACGAAAGCGGAGATTGGGAGATTACGAGACAGTAGTATTATCAGAAGAATATAGCGCTATCATCCAGAGGAAGCTTCCCCCAAAGTTGAAAGATCATGGCAGTTTCACCATTCCTTGCATCAAAGGAGAACATAACTTCGGTAGGGCTTTGGGTGATTTAGGTGCGAGTGTTAACTTGATGCCTTTTTCTATTTTCAGGAAATTACAAATCGGAGAAATAATGCCTACCTCAGTCTCTCTGCAACTTACTGATAGAACGCTGGTATTTCCGAGAGGTGTAGTTGAAGATGTGCTGGTCAAAATTGACAAATTTATTTTCCCAGCAGATTTTATTGTCCTTGACATGGAAAAAGATGCAGATGTGCCTATAATCCTCGGGAGACCATTCTTGGCTACTGGTTGAACCATCATTGATGTACAAAAAGGAGAATTAACCATGAGGGTAGAGGACCAAGAAGTAACATTCAATGTCTTCAAAGCCATGAATTTCCCAGATGATGAAAAGAAAGAGGAATATTTCAGACTTGATGTGATACACAGTACCATCCAGAACTCTAACGCAAAACAAAGTTCTACTAACAAACTTAAAGCATGTCAATCGCATGTGGAGACTGAAGATAAAGCTTCTTGTGCACTGAAGAAGTTGAATCTTGCCCTACAAGCAACAGCAGAGAAACAGTCCCACCAGCTCAATGAATTGGAGGAATTTCACATTCATCCTTTTGAGAATGCCATATTGTACAAAGAAAAGGCCAAGAAAAGACATGATGAGAAGTTAGTGCGCATACAACTGGAACCAGGGCAAAAGGTACGGTTAAACAAATCAAGGGTGAAATTCTTCCTATGGAAGGCAAAATCACGGTGGTCAGGTCCATTCCTAATTACCAAGGTTTTACCAGACAGAGCCGTTGAGATACATAATCCCAAATCCAACAAAGCATTCAAGGTTAAAAATAAGTGTGTCAAGCACTATTGGGGGAATCATTTAAGCAAAAAAAAAAAAAAGTGTCACACTTTCAGATCCAACATAACGTTCGGGCAGTCACGTCTGGCTGAAGACGTTAAATTTAGCGCTAGCAGGGAGGCAACCCATACGATTTGTTGTAATTTCTGTTTTCATATTTTTTGTATAAATGTTGTAGAATTTTTAATTATATGTGTTATTTTTGTAGGGAAAGGCAAAAACAGGGCATATAAGAAGGAAAGGTGTTTGGCAATCACAAAGATGAGAGCTAATTCATTTGTGATGGTTGAGTAAGGAATGAATTCTTGAGAGGCATCCTATTGAATTTATACTAAGCGAGTGGTGTATTGCGTACACAATTCTGTTGCCTTAATAATTGCTTTGATTTACTTTTCTTTTGTTATTTTCTTTTATTTTCGCCGACAGGATCTATACTTTTTGACTTTCACGATTTATTTTAACGTTCATTGTCATTTGACAGGTACTAGTGCTATTATTACTCACCCTTTTCAGGATCTATAAATTCAGCTCGTCATTCTTCTCTTCTACACATCTAGATAAAAATTTAGATAAGAGAAAAATGGAAACCACTTCCAAGTGACGAGTTACTCATATTTGTGTGTTTTGTGGATCTAACTCTGGGACAAAACCAGAATTTATGGAGGCCGCAAAGGAATTGGGGAGAGTTATTACTGAACGAAACATGCACTTAGTATATGGTGGTGGCAATCTTGGATTCATGGGATGCGTTTCAAAAGCCGTGCAAGAATGTGGCAGCCATGTTTCAGGAATCATTCCAAAACCATTAGCAGAGACAAACCTCATCGAAAACTCAAACTGAGAGGAATGTATTATCCCAAACATGTCTGAACAACTCATTGAAATGGTCAATCACACTGACGCCTTCATTGCTTTACTAGGCGGGCTTGGCACGTTGGAAGAAATATTCACTATGGCATCATGGTCAAATTTGAACATCCACCAGAAACCTATTGGATTATTTAACGTGGATGGATTTTTCGATTTTCTTTTTGTCTTTCTTGCAGATGCTAAAAAACTTGGGCTTATCTCAAAACCTGTAAAAGACATATTCCTAACAGCGAGAAAGGCCGATGAATTAATCAACCAACTCTTAGCCTATGAACCAAAAATAGACCCAATTGTTTCCAAATTGAACTGGTCTGATAGCGATCATGGAAAGAGGCGAAGATTGGATTTAGATCTTAATCGGTAAGTTTATAAAACAACAATTGTCAAATTCGCGTTAACCAGGTACTATCTTCTAAACTATTCTTCTATTTTTTAAGACATTGGGGACAATGTCTCATTTAGGTATGGGGGAGGGGAATAGTTCAATTGTATCTTGTTTTTCTTATTTTAATTTTAGTCAAAATTTTTTGAAAAATACAAAAAAAAATTGAAAAATTGAAAAAATTAAAAAAAAAATATTTTATGTTTTTGTGTTTTTAATTTGATTAGTCGGGTGAATTTGGGGAGAGATAGCTGAGTAAGGAGCTTCCACTCCTGAGACGTATCTCAAACCTATTTCAAAACAAGTTAATTTTTGTTTATTTCATTTTGAATTATTTAATTTGTAAATTCTCTATAAAACTGACTAAAATGGATCTTCATATGCTCAATTGACGGTATTATCAACATACATGGTAACATACTGACATGAGACGTAATTGAAAAGTTTGTAATATTCAGTGCTCTAGTTTAATTAGAGGAAACATCTCAAAAAGTGATGGAGTAAAAAAAAACGCAAGCATCTGAGATCTGAGTTATTAAGTCTGTAAGGGTGTTTTAACACCTAGTGCCCTAAAGCCAACTGGTTTGGGAGTCACTGGCCCAACGCTCGCTACATGGATCAAGGATGTTGCAAAAATATATATATTTGAAGTCTGAGTAATTAAGTCCGTAGAGGTGTCTTAACATCTATGCCCTAAAGCCAACTGGTTTGGGAGTCACTAACCTAAAGCTCGCTACATAGATGGAAGCTATTGTATATAAATAAAAAATCAAAAATCAAAAGAAAGAAAGAAAAATCTGAAAATTTATTCCATTGCTGCTAAAAGATGTGAATTCTGATAAAACTTTAGGACAAAAATATTACTCTCTTCTCAACTGCACTTGTGACTGTTGTGGGCAAAAAATGAGTTGAATAATACTTTGTTGGTTGTGTATATGGAGAATGGAAAATATAATCGGAGAATTTACTTATTCGGTAATTTAGAAAGAAACAAAACAGCTAGTAACTTGGAGTAGAAGTTTCATCTGATAGTCGCTAACTTCTTTATTCTCTTTTCTCTTGTCTATTTGCTTTTGTATGCATTAGTTTCACTACCTTTTTACTTTTGTAAATTGTTTGTGGATATCATTGCTGTAAACCCTCACGAGACTACAACTCGTCCACTAGGGACACCTAGGGGTTTAAAGGCTTGTTGCATATGCTAAATGCAACCGTGATCCATACGAAAGTGACTTAGTTTAATATTATTTTTATTTTGTTATTTTGCTCGAGGACTAGCAAAATGTTAGGTTTGGGGTGTGATGAGCGGAAAATATATCAATATTTATCGCCCCTTTTACTTAATATTTTGTTTAGTTTCTCGGGTTTGATGAACGTTTTGATATGTTTTAGTTTATTTTGCAGATAAAATAATATTGGGACTCAATTAAATCATTTAGGACGAAATATGGGTCAAATAAGGGTAAATATTTGACTTGACATTTTAATTTTGGAGATTGGAAACTTGAAAGGGCGTTTTTGACAAAGTGCAGTTTTGGAAATTCTAGTTTTGAATATCTGTCATATTTTGGGCATAACCTTTTACTGTGATATCGGATTGAGATGATTCAAGTGCCAAATTAAAGAAGACTCAAAGATCTACAACTGGGAAAGACAAAATAATTTCGAATTCTGAATATTTCATGACCGAAATTGATGAAACAACCAGAAGTGTGTTGCGTGTAATTATTAAACTCATTTTCAATCATTTTCAAAGCAAAATAAATAAATAAATAAATAAATTATCAAATCATCACAAAACATGATAAACAATTAGTGGAGCAATTAATAATGGATTTGGTGGAGTAATTAGTGTAGCAATTAATAATGGTTTTGGTGGAGAATTTGATGGATGATTTGATGGAGGTAAAATTTTGCCTATAAATACCAAGCCATTTCATTTGTAAATTCATACTCTCTTTTTGAAATTCCTAAAGAATAAATAAAAAGATTGTATCTTGTTTTTTTATTTACAGCTTTTAGTGATTAATTTTCGCTTTAGCATTTTCTTTTCTTTACTTTTCAGTTTTTACTTTCCGCAATTTACTTTTACGCATAAACTTTTTCTTTCTTTACTTTTGCAGTTTTTATTTTTCAAGCACAGAGGGGGTAACTTCCCCTTGTTGGGGTAAAAGGTAAAGCTTTTATTATTGCTATCTAGATTAATCTCCCTAAATTATAATATATAAACTATTTAAAACCTGACTTAATGAGGATACTGTTGGTTTCTAATTAGGTCCCAAGATCAATATAAGCATGAAAAATAAGTGTGAATACATCAACGAAGATAGCGGAATACTCACATTGATCGGTTGAGACGATTCGGCAAAAAAAAAAAATTGATTTTTGCCCTCCATTTTGGCGCCCAGCAGTGCAGATTTTTCTGGCCAAAGTTTCAGATTTTAATCCAATAAATAGAGCTCCAAGCTTCGTCAAATGGTTCCCGGCTCGTGGGTGGGTTTCCCTATCACCTTCGTATGCCTCCTAAGGTGTGCTAGCACTTGGATTTTGCCACAAAATCAATGAAATCCCTCCTCATCCTCACGTTTTTTATGGGCAGTGAACCAGTCCATTTAGGCGTGGAAATGAGAGGGAGAAAGAGAGAAGAGAGAGTTGGGAGGAAAGAGAAAAGTGTTGGAAGTGTTACCAAATTTGTGTATTAAATACACACATTTGAATTTCAAATTCATTTCATTTGAATTCGGCTTTAAAAAGTAAAACCATTAAAAGCACACATCAACACACATCATGTCACATCACTCAAGTGGTAATGTCACTCAATCAATCAAGTTGTCAAGTCACATCACTCAAAGTGACAAGTGATTCGACGCTTGAAACAACTAGCGATTTGACGCTTGATGTGACTAATGATTTGACGCTTGACTTGACTTGCGTGACGCACTCGAATTCGAAATGCGAATGCGCTCGCAAATAATCTCGAGTTCGGGTTCGTAAATTCCAAATTAACGATTTATCCGTTGCGTCATAATTAAATCTAATTTAATTAAATAATCATGCCAAGCATAATTACTATTCACATCGCTAACGAATTAATTCTAAATTAATTCGTTCGCCCGAATTAAAATCTAATTTTAATTCCGCGTCAAAATCCAATTTCGTTTAATATATCGAATATATCAATTTACCGATTAATTCCAAATCAATCGTTATCTCCCTTTTATAGATATTTTATCCTAGATAAAATTTCTCCGAAATTAATCCCATATTAATTTTCTCTCTCTTCTAATTAATCCCAGATTAATTAAAGTGCGAGTCATACGTAATCAGTGAATCTTTGGGAAGCGACCCATGAGATCCCCGGATATGTTGGCAGTAAATTTGGTCGTCGGACTATCCAAACACGTAAGTACCCCGTACTACATTTTACCGATTTACAAGACAAGGTTGGCCTCTAGCAAGGCGCCATGCCTACCCAATTCTCCTGAAATATCCTTATAGGAATAAAGGATCTGTATCAGGCGTAGTATACGTAGTATTGTGTATTTCTGTCCAGTATCGGATGATCACGTGCTAGGCCTGGGGCTGGAATTGTGTCTGCCCCGTACGAAGCACATGTCGGATGTCTGGTAACTATTCTCTATAATCAGATAAACCTGACCTTGTCATTTTATCCCGATAGCTGCAACATTTAAGAGTACTAATACCGTATCCTACATGACCATCATCTCCACTAAGACTGGAGTGATACTTCCGTCTTGACATCAGACCCAACACACTACGATTCTCAATATACCCAGCATTGGCGTACACAGAACCTGTTAAAGCCCTAGACGACCGCAACCAAAGTATATTGATTGTCGTAAGTATTAGCAGTGCAAGTCTCAGGTTAAGACTAAATACACCTACCGTGATTTAGGACTTCCATAGACACATTGTCATACTACCAATGGAATTCCGATGGGGTCTATCCAGATCGAAGCTGTTTCCCGTACCATCGGTGTAACACAACCTCCTATTACACTTACATGAGTATCCTATACCCAAATATATGAGAACTATGCCGTTGTGCCCTCACAACGCGCACAAGTGCAATACTAGTCTTTTACGCATTTATCGATGTCTAATCTCGATAATACTTTGACTAGGGATATTTAATGATTTATCCTTCGTAGATTAATACTGTATTATATCATTCTCAATCAAGGAACAAATCATAAGGACCTCTCATCATTTATATATCTTGGTGATCTAATCACAAATGATAAGAGTGCAATCTCCTTTGTCACATAGTTAATTTGTACAACAACACCATGATATGTATAAATAGTGACGCTATGGGTCATAATTGTCCAACAATCTCCCACTTGGCCTATAGCCAGTCACTCGAGTGCTTGACACCCAAACTATGTACGGTTGGCTCAAATTGCTGAGAAAACACTTTCGTCAGCGGATTTGCATGATCATCGTCTGATGCGATTTATACGATTATCACATCGCCACGATGTATGATCCGAACGAATCAGATGAAGATCGAAGTATGTATCTGGATCTTCGATGAGACCATTAATTCTTTAGCCTTTGCTGACGCCTAGCTCAGCTGCTAACAGATTTATATCTAATCTAATTGGATTTGTTATTGACCTAGATAGCTTCTTTTGCTGCCTCAGCAGCATCAATTAACCGCATTTGTTATTTATTCGGTAATAGTATCTTGCTTGGAAGATTTCCAGCTCACTGTACCATTATTCAAACTTTATAGTACCGTTTGCAACTTCTAGTCATTTTATCGGTTTAGGAAACTTGCAGTAGTGATCCCAGTCACTTCAAGTTCTCATTCTCCACAGATTAAGACAGCATCCTTAGATTTCTAAGATACTAACGGATGTTCTTAACATCAATCCAATGACTATCACTTGGATTGGCCCGTTTGTGAATCCATATGCTCAAAGCATATGAGACACTAGGTTGCGTACATTTTTCAATGTACGGTTTCTCGGAGAGTTTTCTCGAAAGCCTAGCTTTCAGCGATTGTATTTTTATGGGAATATCATTTCCAAGAAATGACATATTATCATTATTATAGGACAGCTACTGTTAGTGTACTCTCACTAACCTCTTATATACACAAGAATCATATTCGTTTTGAATCAAATCATACACCATTATGATTACATCAAAACGGTAATTCCAAGAACTCAATGCTTGCTTCAATCCAAACATGGATCGAATAACCTGCAAACCTTGTTTGCTTGTTTTGGTACGACAAAACCGTCAAGATGTTGAAAACATCCTCCAAAAGGTTTCCTTTTCAGGAAAGCGATTTTCCGTTCTGCTGTCATATTTCATAAATGAAACATGCAGCTTCAGCAAGCATTATCCAAATGGATTTACCATGGAAACAGTTAAAAGGTTGAATCGTAATCAACACAATGTCGATAACGATACCTTTCCGCTACAAGCCTAGCTTTGTACGTTGGTATGTTGCCATCCATGTATGTCTTCCTTGAAGACTTATATAGTACCAATAGGCACAATGCCTTGTGGTACATCAACTAGTATTCTAAACACAGTTGATATACATGGAATCCATTTCGGATTCATATGGTACTTTGCCATAATAGGGAGTCGATACCATGTATCACTACCTTATACGTAGTCAACTGGTATACCTCAATAAGATAGATATCTTTATGAGGTGAGATCAGAAACCCATACCCCAGGTTATTTTCTGGCTCTCTCCGACATACGTGGTTTTTGTGTATTCGAAGATTATTGGAATAGTTTCATCCTTGATGAACCATTTATGTTCCATTAAGATTCGGTGCCAGGGACAGTATTACTCCGATTTTCATCCAATTTTACTATCCTCCCACTTACCACTGTATATCGGTATTCCTCTTAGGAAAACGGCATGGCGAGCAACAATTACATTATGGTATCCCTAGGATAACCTACAATTGACACTTATCCAATTTAGGTTCTAGTTTGGTATCATCCAAACTTATGCCTAGCATACCCAAATTATTAGGAATGAGAAACCTGATTTCTTTCCCGTTCATATCTAATATGAAATCTGTCAAACAGCTTTTAATAGACCTTATTCTAAATAAGTTCTTGCACTGTTTAAATCTTATCCGTTGAAGGAAATGGTAGCTCAGAGCGACTCATGATTAACCTTATCATGTCCAACAAAATTCGGTTACTCAGTTAGGACACACCGTCAAAATGACGTGTTCCGTGAGGAGTCCTCATTTGAAAGAATTCCATACTCTTTCAAGTATATTAGAAACTTATTGCTTAAGTATTTTCCATTACGGTCTTACCGTGATGTTTAATAATTCAGCCGATCTGTTTGTTTATTACGTGTCGAAACTATAAAAGTTCCGATTTGTGTTCTTCAAAAGAAACACATAACCATAATGCGATGCCACATCCGTATAGGTCACGAAATATTCATATCCACATCTAGCCTAGCTAGACATGGGCCCACTTTCTTCACTATGAACTAGGGCTAACAGATCAGTGGCATTTACACTTTTACCAAGTAAATAGTGTTTTAGGAATTTTGCCCAATAAACTAGATTCGTAGACTTTATTTGATTGGAATCAAATTAGTCCTAGTACCCACTCTTCAAAAGTGCGGATATACAATTCTTGTTTTAGTTGTGTCCCAGACATCAATGCCACAATTAGTTTCATCTGATCAAATCAGTTTGAGCTATTTGTTTGTCATGTTATATGTTCGAGATATTATTTATATTCAAAATATAAATACTATTATTCACATCTAATGTGTTTATCTCAATATCATCTTTATATAATAAAACACTTTAGTGTTCTAGAATATAAAGGTTCACCCGCAGCGGGTCAAACACTAATATAGAGATAATGTTTCTAGTCAAACTAGTTACATTATTACAGTTTCCTAATTTAAGTACATACCCGAGGGTAGTTCCTAAACTTAGGTATCTACGGTTAAAACAGCGACTTTCATCCCGTTTCCAATCCGTAGATAAATCTCAACTGAAGTCAGTATCCTGCTCACAGCAGATTCTGCACATCAGTACATATTTATGTACCACACTAAGTATTTAAAATCCAATTTTAATACTAGTAGTGAACATAATGTTGACAAACATATTTGAAGTCGGAGCCTTTGCTCGTCTTCAATTCCTTTATGTCTGCTTTGTCCAAACGGCAGTCACGCTTTCGCGATCCCGTTTGCCATAATTTAAGCAGACATTTTGGGATATGTCTTTTATCTTCTCAGAAGATTATATTGATTTTGCCTTTGCCATTTTCAACATTCCAGTAGCCTTTGGGCAAGCCTTGGCCATGTAGAATATCAAAGTAAGGTGCGCCTTGTGCTACTTGCCTAATTGCAATGTTTGACTTTATCTCATTGAGAATAGTCATTAACTCTCCAAGAGTTATTTATTGCAATTTAGTACTTCTAAAATCTAAGGATAGATTTTTTGAAGATCCTTCAATTTCATTATCATACTTTAAGGATCTAATCCTTAGTTCTGATTCAGAATTTAAGGAGTCTACTGCGACAAGCTTAATGGATTAAGCACTAAAGTTAACATTGCATGATCTTCCAAAGATTATGCTATACTATTTGCTTAACTCCGGGCTTTAGGCATAATATGTTATTTTATCAAATAAAGTAACTTATTAATTTTCCAGGACCGTCCTGAAATATATATTCCCAATTTGAAAATTAAACCATTTAAATACATTTTCCCTAGGATAATGTATTAAACGTCAATCTTTCAATTTTATATCTTGATTTTTAATAGTCCAACTATTTAATCAACGATTTTTGGTACTATTTATTATAATGATTAAAATCAATTATATTGATTACTATAATCCAATTATAAAATCAACTATAAATGAATAGGTTGAATATAGTCCAACTATTTATTAAAACAACGATTTAAATATTATTCCAACTAACATTTAATTAAAACGACGAATGATATTTGTTTGAGCGCGTATGGCAAGTAATCAAATGAATATTGCAAATTTAATTCTTGCCTCCCACTATTTTTCGGCGAGCCTCTAACCCTCTGTCGAGTACTCGGTAAACCGTGTTTCCTAATGGGCTAGGATCCCGTTAAATGTCACACAATCTTGACTTTGGCCAATAAATTATATGATAATTAACGAGGTAGATCTCTAAGATCAATTGGATCCAATCCAATTCCTAGATCCGATAGGGGGACATCCAAGTCCGAAACATATATCTTATATATGTTAATACATCCAATGTATTACCTAACCTTTTTCCTCTGAATCAACTAAGCCTTGGCTTTGGCACAACAAGCTTAATGATCTCAGTTAAGCGCGACCCATTGACCATGGAATGCTTCGTAATCAATGTCGATGGATAAGAAGTGGTATTGACTTTGGCCAACAAACTACAACTTGGACTAGACACTGATATAGAACAAAGTCTTCATGATTCAAAAACATCCTCGACAGACAAAGGCCTTGACTTTGGCCAACAAACCAATGCTGTCTTAGATCTTGAGTAAGAATCACTCAATGGAAGGAAAGACGCTTAATATATTGCGAGGGTTTTTCGCGTGCAAATTGGCAACCAATTTATTATCTTTGTTAAGGTCTCATCATCATACACCTTTAAACATGCATTTTAAACACATAATAAAGCGCATATGAATAAAATACTAATGATATGCGGATGGATACTTTACACATTGATCCTAGATCAAATCTCTCATTTTCTCTCTCCCGCTAGCACATGTATCACTTCTACCCGTTACACTACACTTCCAAAGAAACCTCATTTACATTGAGGGGAATTGTGAGAAGAGAATACAAAGAATATGAAGTGATAAGGCTGGACTCGCAGGTCAAATTAATAAATCAAATTTATTACAATAATTTCTAAAATTGTCCCACCTGACTAATATCCATCCGATATACATTATTCATGCATCGCAACCACGTATTCACACAAGCATGTTATCAATCAATCTGATCAATGATTTGCGGTTTTGGGCCCAATTGAATCCAACCAATTTTTCCTAAACCCAACTTTGTACAACAAAGCCCAACAAGCCCATTGACAACTTTAAAAGTCCAATTTCCAAAATTAGGCCCAAATAATTAAATTACCAAATTCCAAATTTCCAATTTAATTACATAAAGTGTTCAACATAATTAATTACCCAATTAAAATTTCTAAAACATCAATTAGCCTAATTAATCATGCTCATAATCAACAAAACATGTTCAACACATTTTATCAAAAATCAAACCTATATACATGCTTTTTAGTCTCGGCCAAAGAGGGGATTTTTATCCGATTCGAATTCAATCCAATTAATTTCACAATCGATATTAAATCCACATCCCGAATTATTTCCAACACATCCAATGTCCAAAAAATCAAAATTCCAAGACTAAATATGGCATTCTACATTCGGCCACCATAACCCAATTAGGGAAAATTGTTCGAAACTAATTTTCAACAAATTGATCAAATCAATCCTCAATTAAACATGTTATAAGCATACTCAAACATCCAATTAATTCAAATCATGCTCAAAACAAGTTTACCCAATTTTAAGCCCTAAATATTTTCATGCTCAAACATACGCTCTTGATTCCATTGTTGGTTTCTAATTAGGTCCCAAGATCAATATAAGTGTGAAATATAAGTGTGAATACATCAACGGAGATAGCGGAATACTCACATCGATCGGTTGAGACGATTCGGCAACAAACAAAAATGATTTTTGCCCTCTATTTTGGCGCCCAGCAGTGCAGATTTTTCTGTCCAAAATTTCAGATTTTGATCCAAGAAATAGAGCTCCAAGCTTCGTCAAACGGTTCCCGGCTCGTGGGTGGGTTTCCCTATCACCTTCGTATGCCTCCTAAGGTGTGCTAGCAGTTGGATTTTGCCACAAAATCAATGAAATCCCTCATCATCCTCACGGTTTTTCTAGGCAGTGAACCAGTCTATTTGGGCGTGGAAATAAGAGGGAGAAAGAGAGAAGAGAGAGTTGGTAGGAAAGAGAAAAGTGTTGGAAGTGTTACCAAATTTGTGTATTAAATACACACATTTGAATTTCAAATTCATTTCATTTGAATTTGGCTTTTAAAAGTCAAACCATTAAAAGCACACATCAACACACATCATGTCACATCACTCAAGTGGTCATGTCACTCAATCAATCAAGTTGTCAAGTCACATCACTCAAAGTGATAAGTGATTTGACGCTTGATGCGACTAATGATTTGACACTTGACTTGACTTGTGTGCCGCACACGAATTCGAAATACGAATGCGCTCGCAAATAATCTTGGGCTAGGGTTTGTTAATTCCAAATTAACGATTTATCCGTTGCGTTATAATTAAATCTAATTTAATTAAATAATCATGCCAAGCATTATTACTATTCACGTCACTAACGAATTAATTCTAAATTAATTCGTTCACCCGAATTAAAATCTAATTTTAATTCCGCGTCGAAATCCAATTTCGTTTAATATATCGAATATATCAATTTACCAATTAATTCCAAATCAATCATTATCTCCCTTTTATAGATATTTTATCCTAGATAAAATGTCTCTGAAATTAATCCCAGATTAATTTTCTCTCTATTCTAATTAATCAAAGATTAATTAAAGTGCGAGTTATACGTCATCGGTGAATCTTTGGGAAGCGACCCATGAGATCCTCGGATATGTTGGTAGTAAATTTGGTCGTCGGACTAACCGAACACGTAAGTACCTCGTACTACGTTTTATCGATTTACAAGATAAGGTTGACCTCTAGCAAAGCACTATACGTACCCAATTCTCTGGAAATATCCATACAGGAATAAATGATCTGTATCAGGCGTAGTATACGTAGTATTGCGTATTTCTGTCCTGTATCGGATGATCACGTGCTAGGCCTCGGTCTGGAATTGTGTCTGCTCCGTACGAAGCACATGTCGGATGTCTGGTAACTAGTCTCTATAATCGGATAAACCTGACCTTGTCATTTTATCCCGATAGCTACAGCATTTAAGAGTACTAATATTGTATCCTACGTGACCATCATCTCCACTAAGACTGGAGTGATACTTCCGTCATGACATCACACCCAACACACTACGATTTTCAATATACCCAGTATTGGTGTACACAGAACCTGTTAAAGCCCTGGACGACCGCAACCAAAGTATATTGATTGTCGTAAGTATTAGCGGTGCAAGTCTCAGGTTAAGACTAAATACACTTAACCTGATTTCGGACTTCCATAGACATATAGTCATACTACCAATGGAATTCCGATGGGGTCTATCTAGAGCGAAGCTGTTTCCCGTACCATCGGTGAAACACAACCTCCTATTACACTTGCATGAGTATCCTATACCTAAATATATGAGAACTATGTCGTTGTGCCCTCACAACGCGCACAAGTGCAATACTAGTCTTTTACATATTTATCGATGTCCAATCTCAATAATACTCTGACTAGGGATATTTAATGATTTATCCTTCGTTGATTGATACTGTCTCATATCATTCTCAATCAAGGAACAAACCATAAGGACCTCTCATCATTTATATATCTTAGTGATCTAATGACAAATGATAAGAGTGCAATCTCCTTTGTCACATAGTTAATTTGTACAACAATTTACTTTCAGCAATTTACTTTTTAAAAATTTTCTTTTATTTTTTTACTTTTTACTTTTTTACTTTTACTTTTTACTTTTACTTTATTTACTTTTCAGTATTTAATTTTCACTATTTTACTTTATGTCTTTTTTTTTATTTAAGTTTTTACTACCTGTAAATATGTGTCCTAACTAAGCCAGTTATCTGGGGTTGTGATGAAATCCAATATCACCGGTTTATAAGGGGTTAAATTATAGTTTGGGTAATATAAAGGTTTATTTATTAAGCATTAATCCTAATGCTTTTTATTAACTGGCCATTAATAAAATTGAACTGGTAAACTTAAAATGAACTTAGAAAAGGGATTTTAGGTTAAAGACCTTAGACTCAATAGCCCACGATCTTCCTTGAGGATAGATAACCCTTTAATAGATTTCCTTACAGGATAGGAATATATCTGTCGGGCAGGGTAGCCATAATTGGAACTTAATCTTAATGAATTCAGATAATTTGGTTAACATAGGAATATGATTAATTGAGTTATATTGGGTATTTGAATTTGACCTTCGGAAAAGGCTTTTACATAATTTCGTATTCCAGGTTAATAAACCAATATATTATCAAATGTAAAATAACCACTTCATCTTTTAAAAAGATATTGGAAGGATTCACAACCCTGGATAGTTTTATAAAATTGAATTTTCTTCAATCTACTTTCAAGCAAATTTATTTACTTGTTTTAAGTTTTAAGTCACCACCCAATCAAACAATCAATCTATTAGATAATTATAAATATTTAACTTCCTAAATTGATAACAAAAGGTTTTAAGTCCTCGTGGGATCGATACTTTTTATACTACTTGAACAATACGTGCGCTTGCGTTATACGCGTGTGATTACGCCGATCACTACGTGGGCCACTGATCCGACCCTAAGGGTTCTGCATATGCCCTAATATAATGGTATCAGTATTTGAATCAATACCATTGTATTTTAATTTTATTATACATAAGTCATATTTGATATGTATTGTATGTTTTAAATTATAATTTTGACATAATTATATTAATGGCTTGATTTTCATAAATCTATCATGATTAGGTGATTACTTTATTTTAAGTAATAGTATTAGTATTGTTGAAACATTATTGAATGTCTGTCTTGCCAATACGGAGATGAATGAGTTCTTACTACTTATATCCAAGATCGTCATTAGTGTGAGGGTATAAGTACTTGGAACTTAGGTCACTCCGGTAAAAAATTAGATGTAGCTTGATGAGTTAACGTAGTCAACTAATATCATCATTACTATGAGGGTGTACATATGAAGCTCATTAGTGCACATTGACAAGTATACACCTGGAACATGTCTTAATCCGAGACCATCACTAGTGTGAGGATAAGAAACGGTTCATAACCAAATTAGAAGTTACATGAACTGATTGACCTTGGAGGTCTACCTAATGAGTTTATAAACACCAAGATCTTCATTAGTGTGAGGATGAAGTAAATTTCATGGGATCCACTTCTCACTATGAAATTTTGATAGTCGAATTTTTTTTTTTCGTTAAGGGAGATTATAAATTTATGAAAAGTAGTAAGAGGGCACTAATAGATTTAAAATTTCATAATCAATTAATGATATTATTTTGAAATGAAAAATATTCTGCTACTGATTAAAATATCGTCCTGTAAATGGCTGTCGCAAATCCATAGATGAGACTTTTGGATTCTAATAAATTAAAAGGAGTCGAGAACTACTTTGAGTGGGAAATGAAGATCCGCCTTGTCTTGGAGTTTGAAAAGTTAACTTATGTAACTATCAACTCATTTCCTATTTAAATCGATCCTAACTCCACTCCTGAAGAGCGAGAAACTTTTGTAAAATGGAAGGATGATTATCTGAAGGTGAAATCCTACATTTTAGGATTGATGGTTCCAGATTTGCTGAGACAGTGCATAGAGGTACCGGATGCTTGGAGCATTATGCGAACACTGATAAGTTATTGAAGGCAAATCAGGAGATCAAAATATATCAGAGGTCTAAAAGGATGGAGGAGTTGTCAGCATTCATGTTTTGAACATGATTGACCAGATCCGATATCTAGAACGTCAGGGCATTGTGATTGATGAATGGCTATGTTGTAATTTGATTATGTCTTCTTTACCTCGAACTTATGTTGGCTTTGTATTAATCTTTCATATGCACTCACTACAAGCCAGCTATGAAGAACATCATACATGTTACGCATGACAGAGCTTGACATGAGGAATTTCAACCCTACTTTATACCTCCATGGTGGAGCTGGCTCTTCAAAGACTTATGGGAAGTCAAAGAAAATCAAATGGGGAAGAAAAAGATATCAAAGAAGAACTCCAAGAAGTGCAAAGGTGCTAAACCGCATGTAGCTCGTGATCAATGTCTACAATGCAAGAAGTTTGGACACTGGAAGAAGAACAGTCGAGAGCTAAAAGGAAAATAGGACCTTTAGATACACTTTATATTTTTCCTATTATTGACATCTTATTCGCTTTAGATGCAAATAGTTGATGGGTGTTAGACACTAGCAGTCCTACTCATATTTGCAACTCCATGCAGGTCATGAAGGTTAAAAGAAGGCTGAATAAAGGGGAGATCCAGCTTAAAGTTGGCAATTGCGAGATATTGGATGTCAAAGACATAGGAATGTTTATTCTAGATCTCCACAATTAATGTGAATTAGATTTATGTGACGGTTATTATACACCCTCAATTACCAGAGAAATAATATCACTGCCAATATTAGATAAATATTGATATAAAATAAACATTAAAGATGGAACTTTATGTTTATATAATAAATACATTTTATTGAATGTTTGGGAAACATATAGAGATGTCTTTAATGTAGAGGAAAATACAAATAGGAAATTTAAATTAAATAATACTAAATAATGGCATATGAGATTGGGCCACATAAGTGTTAGACGTCTATCTAAATTGGTAAATGATGGTTTGATTGAAAATCTTATCTTAGATCCTTATCCGATTTGTGAGTCATGTATCCAAGGAAAGATGACAAGGGCCCCATTTCTTGGTGTTGGACATCGTGTTGGAGATTTATTGGAACTAATACGCAACAATGTGTGTGGTTCATTAAACCATGCCGCTCATGATGGTTCAAAGTACTACGTTACTTTCACCGATGATAAGTCTAGATATGGTTATGTCTATTTGATGAGACATAAATCGAAAATATTTGAGAAGTTGAAAATATTCTGAAACGAAGTATAAAAATAAACCCGTAAATTCATCAAGTGCCTTCGATCAGATCGAGACGGTGAATACATGAGTGAAGAATTCATAAATTATCTAAGAGAGAACGAAATTCTTGCCTAATATAGCCCACCAGGAAAACCTCAACACAATGGTGTGTCTTAGTGTAGAAATCGTACTTTATTGGATATGGTGCGATCAATGATGAGTTATACAGATCTTTCTTATTACTTTTGGGGTTATGTTTTACTTACTGCTGCCCACATACTTAATAGGGTTCTATCAAAAGTTGTTTCTACAACCCCCTATCAGATACAGTTCAATAGAAATCAAAGTCTATGCCAAAAATGTATATGCGGTTATCATAGTATAGTTGGGTGTCAATTTTTCAGAGAGATGGTTACAAGGAACTAATTTACTTAAACAAAACATTAGCAATAATGTAGGCATTGCATTTTTGCTTGAGTCCAATGATGAGCCTCGTATAGAGGCACTACCTTAAGAGTTGCGGAAGTCGTGAAAAACGAATGCTGGAAGGAAAAAAACCTCTAAAATCAACACCTCCTTGGATTCGGACTCACTATCCATCCTCGGATTCGCTCAGTCAGTTTATGCTTCAAACATTAGCCCATGACCCACCATGAAAGCCCAATCCACACGGCCCAAAAACCCCATACACACCCATAAATCCATATAATCCATCCACAAGCCTAAACCTTATGCAATCCACAAGCTCAAATCCCATCATCAAGATTTTCCAATCTAATGAGATTTGGGGTCCCGTCCTCACTAATTTAGAAAGATTTGAGATATCCATCACCAAATTTGTGAGATTGTATTCCCAAAATAAATTGAGAATATATCTCCCAAATAAATGTGATTTGCTTCCCTATTTGGAGATCCTTTCAAATCAGTATAAAAAGGGGACCAAATCGTCATCAAAATGGGCTTTTTTCTTTGACCTTGGGTGAAAACAAATAAACCCTAGACACTCTTCTTTTTTTCTTATCATCATCGAACAAAAAAATAATAAAAATTCAGCCATCACCGAAACCACCGAAAAACAAACAACCAAATCAACGTGAAAAACATAGAAGAAAAATAACCAAAAAATCATGAAGAAAATAACCAAAAAATCGTGAAGAAACACCCTACCAAATCACCGATAAAAACAGCCCCAAAAACAGCCAAACAGCCACTGAAAAACACCCAAAGCAGCAGCCCAAAAACAACCAAAATAGCAAAATAGCAAGCAGAAACAGCAAATCAGCAACCAGAAATAGTGAACCAACGATCCTTCCAGCGACCTAGCACACTTCCGAGAAGAAATTTAAAAGGTAAGACTTGAGGGCACCGTTATCGCATTTATTTTCATAGTTTCAGACGCTGCATGCCTAGCTGTACGTGAAATACATCCAGCCATGTATGCGAAGTCCTACATCAAAGATGGTCAAATTTATGGTCATTGTAGGCACTATATTTTTACATATAAGTCCCGATGATGAGTCTCACATGGAGACACTACCCTTTTAGTTACGGAAGTCGTGGGAAACGGACGTCAGAAGGGAAAATTCAGAAATCAATACCTTGTTGGACTTAATTCATTTGCTTAGCTTCAGGTTCGCTCGTTGGACCTCTGTTTTGAAATTTATCCTCGACCCTAAACCATACAATCCACACCAAGCCACACACTAAGCCCACACACCACCAAGCTACATACCAAGCCTACCAAAAAAAAAACCAACCACACGCCTACAAGCCCTCTAATTCACACCCAAGCCACTAAATCCCTCCAAAATAATAATTAACACATTAAACCCATGTTGAAATCCATACAAATCACCTACCTGAATTAAAGAAATTAAATCAAATCACATTCCCAAATTAAAAAAAAAATCAAATCAAATCACATTCCCAAATTAAAGAAATCAAATCAAATCACCTTCCAGAATTAAAGAAATCAAATCAAATCCCATAAATTATTTTCATAAAACAAAACAAATCACTTTCCTAATTAAATAGATCTTTTCGTTGTAACACACTAATTAAAGATATCCCCATAATTACACAATATTTTCTTCCTACCCAAACAAGGACAACCCTAACCCTTTCCTATAAAAAGAGGCATAAACCAAACCCTTCTCCCCCTAGTATATTCACGCCTAAGAGACAAAAGAAAATAGCCTTCCCATTGCCGTGAATTGTAACCCCCATACAGCCCTCTATTTCCGTGAACTGTAACCCCCATACAAGCCCTCCATTGCTGTGAACCAATAACCCTAATTCACACCAAAACAGTCTACCGAATTCCCCCAAACAGCCACATAAAACTGCCCTTCTTTTACCGCAAGAACTGAGCCTAAAGCTGCCTTCTTTCACCGCAAGAACTGCACCTAAAACTACCCTTCTTTCACCAAAAACTGCACCTGAACTACACTTCCAAAACTGCAAAATAATCCATCGAAAGCTGCCTTAAAGCATCACCGAAAAGTGCCCCTCTTTCACTGTCAAACTGCAAACAAAACAGTCCAATACCATCGATAAAACTACACACAAAATAGTCTAGTACCACCGTAAAATCTACACCGAAAATAGTCCATTACCACTGCAAGAACCGCACCGAAAATATTCTCCAAATGAACCTTTAAACTGCAGAAACCACAGCCCCGAACACACTTAAACAACTGCAAAATAGCAAGCTAAAACAGTCCCCAAAATCACAAAAACAGTGACCAGAAAGTCACAGTAAAATAGAGAAAACAGCAGCCCAAAACAGCGAGCGACGAAAGAAAATATTGAACCAGTGAACCAGAGGAGTTGCGGAGTGTTAACCCTTTCGAAGGCCGTATAACGCAGTTCCAAGAGGAGACTTAAAAGGTAAGACCTGAGGGTACCCTTTTATTTATTCCTGTTCATTTATTATTATTATTATTATTATTTATTAGTATTTCTTCACATGCGTATTGTTGATTCATGCATGTTGTGGCCATTGGATGAATGATTTTGTGTTATCTCTCATGGTATATCGGATGGAAACCCAGACATAAATTCTGTAGTCGAATCCGAATGGACGGTAGTACGGTCTGTACTTGGGATACAATTCCACGTACCGTTTGAGAAATGCACATATTTCGTTTTATCCAATCTTATGTTCATCCGTTGTTTATTAGAAATAGTATATTACTTTCATGCATGATTTAGTTATTTCTTTCATGTTAGGAATTTGATTATCTCTCTTTAATTTTTATGTTTAGACGATTGTTATTTATTTATGTTTCCGCATTTATTAAGTTAGTAAGTTCAAGAGATTGTGTGCTTGCCGTTATTTCGACTTATTTTTATGCATGTAAACTTATATATAGGTCTTAAGCAAACTTAGATATGGGTTGTATGCGAACTTAGATGTAGGTTATTCTTGTGTATGTACGTAGTGTCGACGTGGTTATATTTTCGCATAAATCTGTTCATTACAAGTGGCATAAGTAAGGGACCATTTCAAACCCAACGGTTTGAGGTCTTCCCTTACGAGGGGTGAGTGCGGCCTTAAATCATTGCCCAGTTCACACTGGGTAGCGACTCCATTATTCTCCGGTTTAATCCCCAGTGGGCTACTCCGTACTCCAGACTAGGCCGTGAGCCTCGAACAGCGTCGCCGATTTCTGTGTCCTACAGTCTGGCGACTCCAATGGGGATAGAGAATTGGCCTCGAAATAATGTCTTGTAATGTTTGTGATTTTTACTTTAGATAACTGCGTCTATAGTGGGTCAAAGGGGTTTAACCAAAGGCATTATTAGAGCTAGGCAATGGTTTGGTTTATTCCTTCATTCACTACCTTTCTATAGCTGGAGGGAAAAGTTGTGAAGACACCTAGATAATCATCTACTCGAAGTTCACTATGATGGACTAATTCGGAGGACCAATTGGTTATTCCTGTCACCAAGGCGATAAGAGCCTAAGAGGCTTGGGTATTTAAGAGAGTTTACTCCACCCTCCATCTAGGGAATCTTCAATAGGAAATCCATTTGATAGTCAGTCATGCATCATAACTCGTTGGCATGTACCTTAAGGGATAAAAAAGGTGTGCTCACTTGGTCGCTCGAACCCTTGAGTGGGGAGTCCTAGTCATGGGCAATCCTTCGCCAGTGGGAGCCTTTTTCTGCACTCCCATAAACCCACATGTGAACCCTAGTTGTAAGACCAATAGAAACCATTCTTTTATACTTGTGTTTGGGACCATCATCATTTGGATTCAGTTGGACCTTTAGTCATGAGGTATGACTTGTTGGGCCATTTAAACTGGGACGAGTTCCTGTCTTATGACAATTGGGCCAAAAGCTTCTAAAATGCCGATTGGCCATTTTGTGTTTAGGCCCCTTATCATTTGAAGTTTTTTAGCCACATTATCGCAAAAATGTAAGCCTGTTGGGCCTTTTTCAACTGGGACAAGTTTGCACCTCGCAATAGTATGGTTGAATGCTTTGAAATGATAACGGGCCAACTTGTATAAAATCTTAACGGGCTTGTATATTCCATGCATCACACGCATACATGCTAACATACGGTTTTAAAAGACACCATAAATACCCGTTGGGCTCGCCAAAAGGCCGTTAGTGAACATGAGCTAGTCAGTTAATGAGGGATCTCATATGGATCAGCTGGAGACTAATCTCACTAAAAATACATAGCAGTTACAAGCTTTGACTGTCGCTGTAGCCAGTTTGACCATACCCCATATAGCCAATGATAGAAAGTTCTGCAACCGGAATAGAAAGACCATTAGGGGACCTTCGGGGACCAAACCCACTCCTTCTGAGGTCGCCTCTATCAGGAACAAGCGATTCTCCAATTTTGGTAAACCTTTGTCAAAGGTGTTTGAAGAGCTGAAAAGGCAAGGACTCCTAAGTCCCTTATAACCTAAACCACTTCCAAACCCTATGCCGTGCTATCTTGACCTAAACTATACTGTTACCTCCACCAACAAAGAGGCCACGAAACTGACAATGCACCCGTCTTAGGTACGAGATGCAGAACCTCATCATCTCCCATAAAATACCCGACGCACACAGAAAACCTCCACCCACCTACATAATCAACTTCGGCCTACCCGACAGCACTGTCCTCCAAACTCATGACCACCAAGCTTCCCGCATGGGGATATGGGGCAACAATAGTAAGAATAGAACGGAGCAGAAAAGGGAAAGTAAATGGGAAAAATAATTACAGCAGTTAGAGGATTTGATGTCCGAAAAAAGCCAGAAGACGGAAGAAGACAAAGTTGTAAATCATGGGGATGTTTATTTTCCTGATCTTATTCAATTGTGATCTCGCATCCATTAATAATAAAGACATTCATTTCGCTTACTTGCCCGAGTCTCTTCCTTTCAATTTACACGACTTGAGTATATTTGACATCAACTCAACCAAAACAAATCCCTTTAACCTTGGAATGCCAAAAAGCCCTCATGGAGGTTTTAATCACAAGAGAGTTACCTCTAAAGAGCGGAAGAAATTAGAGGAGACGTTCGGAGTAACCAACAACATGGCTGAATATGAAGCGTGTGCCTTCGGACTGACGGTAGTGATAACCTTGAAGGCTAAGAATTTGGAAATCTAAGGAGACTCGATGTTAGTAGTCCGACAGATGCAAAGAGAATGGGAATTGAAGGAAGAACGGTCGAAACCCTACCTATTCCACCTCAAGAATTTGGCACATGCCTTCCCCGATTGTAAATTCCAGCATTTGCTGCGGGAAGAGAATCAAATAGCAGACGCGTTGGATACCCTAGCTGTAACTTGGGAAAATCCCTAGAAGTTGGTGATGAGACATCTAGTATTGACAACTGCAAGCAGACCCATCTACAAGATAGAAAGGATATTAGAAGTAGAGGTCAACAATGGGAAACCTTGGAATTACGATATTCAGAGATATCTAGAACGGGGGAATTCCTAGAAGAAGCAAGTAGGAAAGACATGATAGCTATCTATAAGTTGGCTTCTCAATATGTGAGTTTGAAAAGAGAACTATACAAGAGACAAGCAAATGGCATCCAGTTGAAGTGTCTGAGGAAGGAAGAGGCTCAGAAAGCGATGGAAGAAGTACATGCCGGAGTATATGGAGCGCACATGAACAGATTGGACTTGTCCCGTAAGATAGTGAGACAAGGTTTCTACTGGTCGACCATGGAAGCTGACTGTGCGAAGCTGGTAAACTATTTTCATGGTTATTAAGTGCAGGGTAATTTGAACCATTTGCCTCACACAGAGTTGCATGGGCTGTCAAAGTTGCGGCCTTTCTCAGCATGGGGAATTGATTTGATCGGAGAAATTCAACCGCACGCATCGAATGGACATCACTTCATAGTAGTGGCAGTAGATTACTTTTCGAAATGGGTATATTGAGAATCGTAGTGTATTGGGTGTGATGTCAAGACAGAAGTATCACTCCAGTCGTAGTGGAGATGATGTCACGTAGGATACGGAACTAGTACTCTTAAGTACTACAGTCATCGGGATAATATGACTAGGTCATATTTGTCCGATTATAGAGACCAGTTACCAGACATCCGACATGTGCTTCGTACGGGGCAGACATAATTCCAGCCTTAGGCCTAGCACGTGACACCTGATACTGGATCACTATACGCAATACTACGTATACTACGCCTGACATAGATTATATATATTCCAGTAAGAATATTTCTGGAGAATTGGGTAGGCACGGTGCTTTGCTAGAAGCCAACCATGTCTTGTAAATCGATTAGCACATAGTACGAGGTATGTACGTAGTCGGATAATCCGATGACCTTATTTACTACCAACAAATCTAGGGATCTCTTGGGTCACTTCCCAAGATTCACCGATGACAGTTGATTTAAATTAGAATTAATCTGGGATTAATTTAGATAGAGAAAATTAATCTGGGATTAATTGAGGTATTATTTAATCTGGGATTAAATGTGTTCGGAAGAGAGAGAACGCGATTAATTTGGAATTAATCTGTAAAATAAATTTAATAGTTAAATTTTATTTTTCAATTTAATTTATTAGTATGTGCTAAAATTAATATATCAGATATATTAATATGAATTGGATTTCTTTGCGAAATTAAAGTCGGACTTTAATACGAACGAACGAATTAATTTAGAATTAATTCGTAAACGAAATTCATAATATATTTGCAAGGCATCGTTATTTAATTAAATTAGATTTAATTATTTAGCGACGAAAGTTCGTTTAATCGGATTAAACGGATCTGAGCCGCGGTAAATTATCGTAGAAATATTTTTAATTTTGAATTCAAAATGGTGGGGCCTACTTCACACATGTCACACATGTGAAGTGGTGGTTAGAAAGTGGTTGGCATTTATGCCAGAACCACTTACTTTCCAACCACTTGGTTTAGGTGAAACCAAAAACCCTTTAACAAAACTCAAGCCATCTCTCTTCACTTTAGTAACACAACACAAGACCCTAATACACTAAGCATTTTGGGCGTGAACTTCATCTTCTTTCTCTTTGAGTTTGTGGCAAAATCAACAAAGCTAGCACTTCAAGAAATCAACTAAGGTGATAGGGAAACCAACTCAAAGCTTGGAATCAACATAAAGGAAGGATCTTGGAGATCTTCTTCTCAAAATTTTAAAAGCTCAAATCCATGCAATGTAAGTAATTCTGCAACTTATAATGAATTTATGACACATTTTCTTGCTTATTAGATCCTTGGCATGATCTAGGAACACTAACAATGGTATCAAGAGCCAATTTTAAGCATGAAAATTTTAGGGTTCATTGTCTAAAATTTGGGGCTTTTGTGTTTTGAATATGATTTCTTCAAATTGATGCTTTGAGCATGCTTAGATTATGTTAACTTAGAGTTGTGCCTGATTAGATTTGAGAAAAATTGATTGGATCAAAATTTTCAATTTCCCTTACCTTGGCCGAATCTTCATAGCTTGGACTGCACTTTGATTTTTCAATTTTTACACCATTGGATGTGTTTAAATGCATGATAAAATGTTGATTGTTGGTTTGATTAGATTAGAATCAAAGTCAATAATGTTTATGTTAAATCAAAGAGCATGTTGAGCATGAAATGATGTGTTTTGGATTCAATTTGTGTTGAGCATGAAATGATGTGTTTTGGCTTCAATTTGTGTTGAGCATAAATTGATGGATTAAACATGATTAATTAAGTTAATTGGTATTTTGGAAATATTGAGTTTAATTAATTAATCATGGCTAATACACTTTAATTAAAATAATTGTGATATTTGGAATATTATAATTATGTTAATAAGTCTTTAATTATTTAATTAGGCTAAAAATGTATATTTGGGCTTAATGGGCTTGGTTTGACCAAGTTTGGTTTTGGACTTTTGGATTGGATCCAGTTGGGCCCAAAATCAATTCCATAAAGTCCAAATACATCACTGGGCCCTTTAAAGAATTTAATTGGGCCTAAATTAATTTGTGGGCAATAGGGTGATTCCTATTGGACCTTGGCATTTTGGGTTTGACCCATTATGGCCAAAGCCCATGCCTTAAGAATTAATTAAAAGCGCATTGGACTTTAATTAAAATGACATTGGATATTATTGGGCCTTTGAGACCCATTAAGATTGGATTTGGAATCCAAGTCTTTAAGGCTTATAAGTAAGTGTAAATATTTAATTTGGAATTAGTATTGAATACAAATAAATTGGATTTAAAGTTGTAGTTCAATATAATTCAAGAATACTTACTTTGAGTATTTATTCTTAAACGAATTTGACTCGCGCAAATCAAATCGTTGTTTGAACATTGGATGATCATTAACTCAAAGATTAATTAATTGGATTAGATTGATTGATTAACATGATTTGTATGAATACATGAATGTATTGCATGAATAATGTATATCGGATGGATATTAGAAGGGTGAGGGCAATTTTGGAAATTGTAATAAATTTAGAATTTATTAAATTGGACCTGCGTGTCTAGCCTTTTATCTTTTTACTCTTTGTAATTCTCTTCTCACCAATTCCTCTCAATGTCAATGAGGTTTCTTTATTGTATTAAGTAATTGGGTAGAAGTTACAATAGTTCTAGCCGGGGAGAGGAAAGGGAGTGATTTGTTCTATGAACAATTTATGAGATATCCATCCGCATATCATTATTAATTAATTTATTTATCGCGCCTTATTATGGTTTTAGAATGCACGCTTAAGGGTGTATGATGAGACCTAATCAAGATAATAAATTGGTTGCCAATTTACACGCGAAAAAACCCTCAAACAATATTAAGCGTTTTTCCTTCCGTTGAGTGATTCTTACTAAAGATCCAAAGTTGGCATTGGTTTGTTGGCCAAAGTCAAGACCTTTGTCAATTGCGGATGTGTTTGAATCATGAGAGTTTTGTTCCATATCGGTGTCTTGTCCAAGTCGTGATTTGTTGGCCAAAGTCAAGATCACTTCTTGTCCATCGACATTGATTACGAAGCTTTCCATGTCAATGGGTCACGCTTAACTAAGATCATTAAGCTTGTTGTGCCAAAGCCAAGGCTTAATTGATTTAGAGGAAAAAGGTTAGGGAATATATCGGATATATTAGCATATATTAGATATATGTTTCGGACTTGGATGTCCACCTGCTGGATCTAGGAATTGGATGAGATCCAATTGATCTTAGAGATCTACCTAGTTAAATATCATACAGCTTGTTGGCCAAGTCAAGGTTGTGTGTTATTTAACGGGATCCTAGCCCATTAGGAAACTAGGTTCCCGAGTACTCGACAGAGGGTTAGAGGCTCGCCGAAAAAATATGGGAGGCAAGTATTAAATTTACAAATTTCGTTTAGATACTTGCCAATATGCGCTTATTTCATTTTTCGTCATTATTTATTAATAAATATATTAGTTTGACTAATATTCAATTGTTGTTTTAATTAAGCAGTTGGACTGTATTCAAACTACTTCATTTATAGTTGATTATATAATTGGATTATAGTAATCAATATATTTGAATTTTACCCTTTATTTATAGTTGATTATATAATTGGATTATAGTAATCAATATATTTGAATTTTACTGATCATTTATAGTTGATTATATAATTGGATTATAGTAATCAATATATATTTGATTTTAACCAATAAAATTGTAATTATTTATATAGTTAGACTATAGTAATCATTACATTAGATTGTACCTGAAATCGTTGATTAAATAGTTGGACTATTAGAATCAAGATTAAATTGAAAGATTAGTGTTTAAAACATAATCCTAATGAAAATGTGTTTAAACGACTTTAATTTTTCAAATTGGGAATAAAATTTCAGGATGATCCTCGAAACTAATAAGTTACTTTATTTGATAAAATAACATATTAGGCCTAAGCCCAGAGTTAAACAAATAGTAGAGCATGATCTTTGGAAGATTCATGTGATGATAACTTTAGTGCTTAATCCATTATACTTTTCAAAAGTACTCCTTAATTTCCTAATCAGAACTAAAGGATTAGATCCTGAAAGTATGATGAAGAAATTGAAGGATCTTCATAGATCTATTCTTAGATCTTAGAAGTATTAAATTGCAATTAATAACTCTTGGAGAGTTAATGCTTATTCTCAATTAGATAAAGCCAAAGTTTTCAAAAAGGCAAGTAGCGCAAGGCGCACCTTACTTCGATATTCTAGAAACCCAAGGCTTGGCCAATGGCTTCTGGGATATAGAAAAGGCAAAGGCAAAATCATTACTGTCTTCTAGGAAGACAAAGGACATATCCCAAGATGTCTGCTTAAACTGTGGCAAATGGGATCACTGAAGCGTGACTTCCGTATGGACAAAGCAGATATGAAGAAATTGAAGACGAGCAAGGCTCTGACTTCAAATATGTTTGTCATAAATAAGTTCACTACTAGTATTAAAATTGGATTTAAATACTAAGTGTGATACATAAATATATATTGATATGCAGAATCTGCTATGAGCAGGATACTGACTTCAATTGAGATTAATATGCGAATCAGAAATGGGATGAAAGTCTCTGTTTTACTGTAGATACCTAAGTTTATGAACTACCCTTTGGGTGTGTACTTAAATTAGGAAACTGTTATAATGTAACTAGTTTGACTAGAAACATTATCTCTATATCGAGTATAACTCGTTGCGAGTATACCTTTATATTCTAGAACACTAAAGTGTTTTATTATATAAAGATGATATTGAGATAAACACATTAGATGTGAATAACAGTATTTATATTTTGAATATAAATAAATCTCAAACATAGAATATGACGAACAAATAGCTCAAACCGATTTGATCAGATAAGAATTATTTGTGGCAGTGTTATCTGGGACACATTAAACAAGACTCGTATATCCACACTTTTGAAGAATGGATACTAGGACGGATTTGATTCCATTCAAATGATGTCTATGAATCTAGTTTATTAGGTAAAGTACCTGATATATGTACCTGAAATACCTTTTACTTGGTAAAAGTGTAAGTGTCATCGATATGTTAGCCCTCGTTCATAGTGACGTAAGTGGGCCCATGTCTTACGGATGTGGCATTGCGTTATAGTTATGTGTTTCTAATGAAACACAAATCGGAAACTTTTAGAGTTTCGACACGAAATAGACATACAGATCGGCTAAAGTATTAAAACCATCACGGTAAGATCGAGATGGAAATTACTTAAGCAATAAGTTTCTCGAATAATTGAAAGATTATAGTATTCTTTCAATGAGGACTCCTCCCGGAACACGTCAGTTTGACGGTGTGTTCGAACGGAGAAACCGAATTTGGTGGACATAATAAGGTTAATCCTGAGTCGCTATGAGCTAACATTTCCTTCAAAGGATAAGCATTTAACAGTGCAATACTTATTTTGAATAAGGTTCCATGAAAATCTGTTTGACAGATTTCATATTATATATGAACAGGAAAGAAACTGGGTTTTCTTATTCCTTTGATTTGGGAATGCTAAGCATATGTTTGGATGATACCAAACAAGAACCGAAATTGGATTAGTGCCAATTGTAGGTTATCCTAGGGAAACCAAAGTATAGTACTTATATAACTCAATTGAGAACAATGTAATTATTGTTTACCATGCTGTTTTCCTAAGAGGAATACCGATATCAGTTGTAAGTGGGAGGATAGTAAAACTTGATGAAAATCGGAGTTATACTGTTCAAGGCACCAAGTCCTTATTGGAACTCAAACAGTTTATCAATGATGAAATTGTACCAATAATCTTCGAATACACAAGAACCACGTAAGTCTGAGAGAGTCAGAAAATAACCTGGGTATGGGTTTCTGATCTCACCTCATAAAGATGTCAATCTTATTGAGGAATATGAACTGACTACGTATGAGGAAGTGATACAAGGTATCGACTCCCTATTATGGCAAAGCACCATGAGTCCGAAATGGATTCCATGTATATCAACTATGTTTGGACACTAGTTGTTGTACAGCAAGGCATTGTGCCTACCAAAGTACTAAGCTAGGCTTGTAGCGGAAAGGTATCGTTATCAATATTGTGTTGATTACAACGAAACCTTTCACCTGTTGCCACGTTAAATCCATTTGGATAATGCTTACTGATACTGCATGTTTCATTTATGAAATATGGCAACTGAACGGGAAAATCGCTTTCCTGAAAAGGAAACCTTTTGGAGGATGTTGTACATCCTGACGGTTTTGTCGTACCAAAACTAGCAAACAAGGTTTGCAGGTTATTGGATTCATAGAGGGATTGAAGCAAGCATTTAGTTCTGGGAACTGATGTTTTGATATAATCATAATGGTATATGATTTAATTCAAAACAAATATAATTCTTGTGTATATAAGAGGGTTAGTGGGAGCGTACAGACACTGAATGTCCTAATAATGATGATATGTTATTTCTTGGAAATGATATTCCCATATATTACAATCGGTGAAAGCTTGGCTTTCATAAAAGATTCTCCGTAGAAATATTGGGAGAAACAACCTTTATTCTAGGAATAAAGATCACTGGGTTAGATCTAAAGGTTGTTGACACTCTCCGAGAACTCGTACATTGAAAATTGTACGTGACCTAGTGTCTCATACGCTTTGAGCTTATGGATTCACAAACAGGATAATCCAAGTGATAGTCACTAGATTGATGTTAAGAACATCTGTTAGTATCTTAGAGAACTAAGGATGTTGTCTTAAACTATGGAGAATGAGAACTTGAAGTGACTGGGATCACTGCTGCAAGTTTCCTAACCGATGAAAACAACGGTACTATACAGTTTGAATAACGAAACAGTGAACTGGAAATCTTCCAAGTAAGATATTGTTACCGAATAAACCACAAACGCGGGTTATTGCTGTAGCTGAGGCAGCAATAGAAGCCATTTGGGTCGATAATAAATCTAATTAGATTAGATATAGTTCTGTTAGCAGCTGAGTTAGGCGTCAGCACAAGCTAAAGAATTAATGGTCTCATCAACGATCCAGATATATACTTTGACTATTCATCTGATTCATTCGGATTATACATCGTGGTGATGTGATGATCGTATAAATCACATCAGACGATAATCATGTAAATCCACTGACGAAAATATTTCCTCAACAGTTGAGCGAACCGTACATAGTTCGGGTGTAAGACACTCGAGTGACTGGCTATAGACCAAGTGGGAGATTGTAGGACAATTATGACCTATGGCATCATTATTTGTACAGATAATGGTGTTGTTGTACAAATTAACTATGTGATAAGGAGATTGCACTCTTATCATTTGTGATTAGATCACCTAGATGTATAAATGATAGGAGGTCCTTATGATTAGTTCCTGGATTGATATGATATGAGACAGTATCAGTCCTCGAATGATTAATCATTAAATATCCCTAGTCGTAGTATTATCGAAACTGGATATCGATAATGCGAAATAGACTAGGATTATACTTGTGCGTGTTATGGAAGCGTAACAACATATTTCTCATATATTTGGGTATTGGATACTCATACAAGTGTAATAAGAAGTTGTGTTTAACGATGGTATGGAAATAGCTTCGCTCTGAATAGACCCCTCAGAATTCCATTGGTAGTATGACTACGTGTCTATGGAAGTCCGAAATCAGGGTAGGTGTATTTGGTCTTAACCTGAGACTTGCACCGCTAATACTTGCGACAATCAAAATGCTTTGGTTTTGGTCGTCCAGGGATTTAACCGGTTCTGTGTACGCCTCTGCTGGGTATATTGAGAATCGTAGTATATTGGGTGTGATGTCAATACGGAAGTATCACTCCAGTAATAGTGGAGATGATGTCACGTAGGATACGGAACTAGTACTCTTAAGCACTGCAGTCATCGGGATAATATGATTAGGTCATGTTTGTCTGATTATAGAGACTAGTTACCAGACATCCGACATGTGCTTCGTACGGGGCAGCCATAATTCCAGCCTCAGGCCTAGCACGTGACACCTGATACTGGATCGCTATACGCAATACTACGTATACTACGCCTGACATAGATTATATATATTCCCGTAATAATATTTCTGGAGAATTGGGTAGGCACGGTGCTTTGCTAGAAGCCAACCATGTCTTGTAAATCGGTAAGCACGTGGTACGAGGTACACACGTATTCGGATAATCCGATGATCATATTTACTGCCAACATATCCATAGATCTCTTGGGTCGCTTCCCAAAGATTCACCGATGACAGTTGATTTAAATTAGAATTAATCTGGGATTAATTAAGATGGAGAAAATTAATCTGTGATTAATTGAGGTATTATTTAATCTGGGATTAAATGTGTTCGGAGAGAGAGAACGTGTTTAATTTAGAATTAATCGGTAAAATAAATTTAATAGTTGAATTTGATTTTTCCATTTAATTTATTTATATGGGTTAAAATTAATATATCGGATATATTAATATGAATTGGATTTCATTACGAAATTAAATTCGGACTTTAATACGAACGAACGAATTAATTCGTAAACGACATTCGTAATATATTTACGAGGCATCGTTATTTAATTAAATTAGATTTAATTATTTAGCGACGAAAGTTCATTTAATCGGATTAAACGGATCCGAGCCGTGGCAAATGTTCGTAGCAACATTTTTAATTTTGAATTCAAAATGGTGGGGCCTACTTCACACATGTCACACATGTGAAGTGGTGGTTAGAAAGTGGTTGGCATTTATGCTAGAACCACTTACTTTCCAACCACTTGGTTTAGGTGAAACCAAAAACCCTTTAACAAAACTCAAGCCATCTCTCTTCACTTTAGTAACACCAACACAAGACCCTAATACACTAAGCATTTTGGGCGTGAACTTCATCTTCTTTCTCTTTGATTTTGTGGCAAATCAACAAAGCTAGCACTTCAAGAAATCAACTAAGGTGATAGGGAAACCAACTCAAAGCTTGGAATCAACATAAAGGAAGGATCTTGGAGATCTTCTTCTCAAAATTTTAAAAGCTCAAATCCATTCAATGTAAGTAATTTCGCAACTTATAATGAATTTATGAACACATTTTCTTGCTTATTAGATCCTTGGCATGTTCTAGGAATACTAACAGTGCTTTAGTTAACTGTATCTACCGTGGGTTAAAAGGGGTTTAATTAAAGGCATCATCAGAGCTCAGTAATGGTTTGGTGCCTTACTTCATTCACTACCTTTCTATAAGAAAAAGACATGAAGGCACCTAGATAATCACGTACTCGTAGCTTACTGTGATGGACTAATTTGGAGGACTCGTGGTTTATTGTTGTCACCAAGTGATAAGAGCCTAAAGGCCTGGGTATTTAAGAGAGTTCGCTCCACCCTCCCTCTGGGGAATCTACAATGGGAAATCCATTTGATAGTCAGTCACACATCTTAACTCGTTGGCACGTACCTTAGCGTATAAAAAAGGTGCGCTCACTTGGTCGCTTGAACCATTGAGTGGAGAGTCCTAGTTGTGTGCAATCCTTCATCAACGAGAGCCTCTATCGGTACCCCTATAACCCGCACATGAACTGTAGTTGTAGGACTAATAGAAACTATCCAGTTATACTTGCGTTTAGGACCATTGTCATTTGGATTCAGTTCGACCTTTTGTCATGAGGTATGGGCTTGTTGGGTAAACTGGGACGAGCCTGTGCTTTATGGCTTTTGGGCCAAGAGCTTCTAAAATGCCAATGGGCTATTCTATGTTTAGGCCTTTTATCATTTGAAGTTGTTTAGCCATGTTATCGTAAAGTGTAAACTTGTTGGGCCTTTTCAACTGGGACAAGTTTACACCTCACAATAGTATGATTGAATGCTAAAATGACAATAGGCTAACCTATACATTCCATGTTTCTCATGCATACATGCTACCTTGTAGTTTTAAAAGACATCATAGATACCCGTTGGGTTAGGGAAGAGGGCAGACTTGTCAAAAGACCGTCAGCAAACATGAGCAAATCAAAGAACAAGGTATCCCGTATGGATCAACTGGAAAACAGTCTAACTAATGTTACCGCCATTGCTGTAACCAACATAGCTGTGCCCCATGCTGGGAGAAGCTCTGAGAATGAGAGGAGTGAGGACCCTCCGAACAGGCCGAATGATGATATCCTGGTTTTTTATGATGATATGGAGGAATATGCCACATATAGAATAGCAGGGTCTTAGGCTAAATTGTAGAAGCTCTGAGATCAGGTCGAATATGTTACCCGTAAGATGAAGGGCAAACATTAAGATCTACTAGACTATGAGGTAATGATGTTTGAGGAACAGTTTCCGGCTCAGTTCAAAATTTCTGACATAACCAAATTTAATGGGAATGGGGATCCGAGGGTCCATCTCAGGCAGTGTGTTTATGTTATGAGTTCAGTGGGACTGTCGAAGCGGTAAGTCCAGAAGATGTTTGGGATGTCGCTTGAAGGGGCACCCGTAGTATGGTTTCACAGCCTCGAGAGGAAAGTCAAAGATGACTGGAGGTCGTTAGCAGAGGCTTTTCTAGCTCAGTACATAACGGATTTGGAGATCTACTTGTCGCTTCGTGAGTTGGAGAACACCAAGAAGAAGCCGAAAGAGAGCTTTAAGTAGTCTGTGGACCGCTAGAGAAGCCAGCTTCTAAAAATACAGACTCGGCCCTCAGAGAAGGACCAGATTAAATGATTATCAAGGGCAGCAAACCCTCTATCTATGGTAAGCTGAGGAGGATGACTTCGATGATTGCTGATTTTTGACAGTTGAGGGAGACTGTTATGGATATTGAGGAGGAAGAAGTTGAGAACAGAAAGTTCTATGGCCGGAATAGAAGGAATTTTGGGGGGGCATTCAGAGACCAAGCCCGCTACTGCCGAGGTTGCTGCCATCAGGAACAGGTGTTTCTCCAACCTGGGTAAGCTTTTGTCTAAGGTGCTTGAGAAGTTGAAAGGATAATGACTCTTAAAAGCTTAGAAGCTAAACCACTTCCACACCCTCCACCGCCACACTTGAACGTGAACCTTTATTGTCACTTCCACTAGCAACATGGCCATAACACCGACGACCGCACCTGCCTCAGACATGAAATCCAAGACCTCATAGATTCCCACAAAATACCTGACCCTGAAAAAGAGTAACCCAACACATACCGAAACCTCATACGAACTATCACTCCATCCCACCGCCTACCTACATGATCAACTCTAGCTTACCCGAAAGCTTTATCCTCCAAACACTCAACCACCCAGTTTCTTTCATGGGGATAGGGAACGACAGCAGTGGAGAACCATAGGCTGAGGAAGAAGGCAATGCTGCGAATGATGAAACTGTTCCTCCTAGTTTATTTGATCTTGTATTTTTAATTAGGACATTGATTTTGTCTACTTGTACGAACCTGTTCTTAATGATAATAAAGACCTTCATTTCGCTTACTTACCTGAGTCCATTCCTTTCAAATTACATGAGACAAAAGCTTTCAACCTTGGTACCATGATATTCAGTGACACCTAGAACACGGAGAACTACAAAGATTTGGCTGAATAGCCAAAATGACAAAAAAACTACAAAGATTGGGCAGACAAACTACCGTACGCCCTCCAAGAATACAGAACATCTGTGAAAACAACAACGGGAGCCACGCCTTACTCTTTGGTCTACAGAATGGAAACAGTACTACCGGTGGAAGTTGAGATACAGTCCATGCTGGTATTAGCAGGAGCAGAGTTATCAGAGCAAGAATAGGCCTCACAAAGATTTGAACAGTTAGTTCTACTGGATGAAAAGAGAATGATGTCCTTACAACACATGTAGATATACCAGAAGAGGTTGGCTCGAGCATTCAATAAAAAGGTACATCCTACCAAGATCAGAAAGGGTGATCTGGTGCTTAAGCAGTCGAAGCCGTCGACGACAGACCCGAGAGGAAAGTTCAGACCAAATTGGGAAAGACCTTACATAGTCCAGAAAGTAATGAGAAATGGGGCAGTGAGACTGTCAGACTTAGAAGGGAATGAGTTCACTGAACTGATCAATATGGACAGATTGAAGCAATACTTTACTTGAGGAAAAGAAGACCGAGCAGTCACTGGGAGAGCTGGCGGAAGGCCTAACCCAACGGAATAGGAAATTCATTCATACATGCATGCATATACGTAATGTATTTGCATTTTTTCGTGTGTTTGTTCTGTTTTATATTTACAGGTTTCAAAGAAGAAGAAAGAAAGCGGCATAGGCAAGCCAATCAGAAGCAGCAACAATACAATATTATTTGTTTCAAGAAAGAATCAGTATCATTTTCGAGGATGAGTCATAGGGATGAGTCCCACAACGGTATCAGTTTCGGGATGAGTCCCATGGTTGAGGCCCATATCGGTGTCAGTTTCGGGAAAGAATCCCAGGGGACGAAGCCCACATTGTCAGCAGTGGAAAGGAAGAATTCCATGGAGTTAGTGAGTAAAATAAAAGAGAAGTCTTTGATGGTTAGGTAAATGTCCGGTGATGACATTGTTTGCTATGGGGAGAATCCTTAGAAACGATGAGTGCGAGATGTGCTCTCATCCAAGATTTTGAGTGGTTGATCTCAGCTTGACTCGCGAGCACTTGATTACGGGATCTTAATAGTGGAAGCCTTAAGGGTCGGTAAGATGACTAGTTGAAGAGATGGCGGATTGGTGAATGACCGTTTGCCTGGATGTCCATCCTGGTTTACTTATGTTACGATATATGATATGGTTGGAAACAAAGAAAAAGTCTCTGAAAAAAAATGAAAAAATAGGCCACCTATAACTGATAAGCGTAAAGCTACCCATGGGCGAGTATTAGGACCACCATGAGGAGAAATACTACCTTAAAGGGTAGGTGTGTTGAAAAAAGAAAAGAGAAAAAGAAAGAAGAAAATGAAAAAAAAGAAAGTTCAAAAGAAAAAAAGAGACAAAAGAAAAAAGAAGAAAACAATATCATGTTGAATACGAGGAAGTAATCACAGAGTATGATCAAGACATCTCGGTTGCTTAGACCCACCGATCCAATTCTCCGAGACAAATCATCGAGTTGGCTTGCTTAAGGATTAAGCTGTAAAAGAGCCTTGGCACACACACACTAGGAGTCTAGTTCAGATCACTCATGCAGACGATCAGATTTGAGTATATTAATTACTTTGAAGGTTCTTTTGTTTCGACGCGAAGCACCCGTTGAGGATGAAAATATGTTTAGCTATCAGGACTATCTCGTGAGAGGCAATACGACATGTTGATATGCAACTCCATATCAATATTAGTCTGGGGCGAGGCCCGCATCAGTATTAGTCCGGGGGCGAGGCCCACATCCGTATCAGTTTGGGGGCGAGGCCCATATTAGTATCCGTATGGGGGCGAGGCCCACATCAGTATCAATTTGGGGGTGAGATCCTCATCAGTATCAGTCTAGGGGTGAGGACCATATCAATGTCCGTCTAGGGGCGAGGCCCACATCAGTATCAGTTTGAGGGTGAGGCCTATATCAGTATCAGTCTGGGGTTGAGGCCCACATCAATATCAGTCTGGGGTTGAGGCCCACACCAGTATCAGTTTGGGGTTGAGGCCCACATCATCAGTGTCAGTTTTTAGGGAAGTGTCCCAGGGTTGAGGCCCACACATCATCAGAAAGCCGGGAATGGCACTCTGAGAATGGAGCACAGTTCGGGAATGAACAAGTCGAGAATGGCACTATGAGAATAGAGCAAGGTTCAGGAATGAACAAGCCGGGAATGGCACTCCGAGAATTGAGCACAGTTCGGGAATGAATAAGTCAGGAATGGCACTCCGAGAATGGAGCACAGTTTGGGAATGAACAAGCTGAGAATGGCACTCCGAGAATGTAGCACAGTTCGGGAATGAACAATCTGAGAATGACACTTCGAGAATGGAGCACAGTTCGGGAATGAACAAGCCGGAATGACACTCCGAGAATGGAGAAGGTTCGAGAATGAACAAGCCAAGAATGACACTCCAAGAATGGAGCACGGTTCGAGAATGGATAACCTCACAGTAACTATTCGGGAATGGACCACCTCACAGTAACGGTGTGGGAATGGACCACCTCACAGTAATGGTTCGAGAATGGACCACTTCACAGTAATGGTTTAGGAATGAACTAGGGGTTGAAGCACCTCATCACCATATCAACTCAATTCAAAGCAACAGGTAAGTCAAGCAGCAGCTAGCGAGCCAGGTAAGTAAAAATACATCGCATAAACTTTGATAAGATTGCAATTGTCACACACTGCACAAGTCCCATCAAAGTGGGGGAGACTGTAGGCACTGTATTTTTCAATATAAGTCTCGATAATGAGTCTCGCATGGAGACACTACCTCTTTAAATAGTGGAAGTCGCTGGAAACGGACGTGGGAAGGGTAGAATCAGAAATTGTCACCTTGTTAGATTTAATTCGCTTGCTTAGCTTCGGGTTTGCTCGTTAGGCCTCTGTTTTGAACTTGTCCCAAGCCCACACCACCAAGCTACACACCAAGCCAACGAAAATGGACCAAAGCCACGCCCATCACCTTCCCAAATAATAAAATCACACATTAACACATGCTAAAATCAAGACAAATCACCTTCCCTAATTAAAAGATTCAAATCAAATCTCATCAAACACTTTCCTAATTCAACTAAATATATCACTAATTAAAAGAGAAGAAATCAAATCAAATCAAATCACATCCCTAATTAAATATATTTTTCCTTATCACATACTAATTAAGAAGATACCTCCATAATTTCAAAATCCTTTCCCTATTCGTACAAGGACAAGCCCCACCCATTTGCCTATAAAAAGAAGCCTTAATCCCACTTTTCCAACCCTAGCTCATTCATCTTAACTCTCAAAAATCTCAAAAAAACCTAGCATCCTCACGCCTCTCCCTAGAGCTCATATTCATGAAAAAGCCAAAAAAAATAAACCATTCTCACTCTCTCCCGTCTCTCGACACACAAACAGCCCACCGCTTGAGTCATAAACCAAAACCACTAACTCTCTCTCTCACAAAGCAACCCCCATCGACCAAATACAAAGAACCCATGCAGCAGATCCCCACGTGAAACAAACAAAATAATCGGCCTCCACTAACGCACCAAAAAGCCTCCATTCACGTCACAAACCATTCACTGCCCATTGACCACTCAAGAAAAAGCCAAACTCCCTTCAAATTCACTACCCATTGACCACTCAAATTCACGCACACAGCCACATTCATAACCAGCCCCTTCACGACGTAAATACCAGCCCCTATTTCACCACTGTAAAACTGCACTATCTTACCCTGCAAAATTACTTTATTTTCACCCCAAAACTGCACTGTTAAAACCGTAAAACTACAGTCCCAAAACACTCCAATAAAGTGCAAACATTAAGCCAAAATCGTGACAAAAAATACAACGAAATTAGCAGTGAAATGGAGTAAAATAGCAGCCCAAAATAGCAAAGCAGCGAAGGAGAACATTAAACCAGTGAATCGAAGGAGTTACGAAGTATCGACCCTTCCGACAACCGCGCACCGTACTTTCAAGAGACGACTTAAGAGGTTAGACCTGGGGGCACCCTTTTTATTTGTTCATCCTTGATTTTTTTATTTATTTTCTTACTTTATTCCGCATGAGTATTTTGGATTGGTGTATGATGTGATTTTCGGATGAACGGAATATGCGTTCTCTCTTGCGGTATATCGGATGGAAACTCGGACGTAAATTTCGTAGCCGAATCCGAATAGATGGTATCACGGTCTGTACTCTGGATACAATGCCACGTACCGCTTGAGTGACACAAATATTTCATTTCATCCAACTTTGTGTTTGAGATTGATTTAGTCATTAGTACGTTATTTATTTTTTAAGCATGATTTAGTCATTAGTATGTTATTTCTTTACGCATGATTTAGTTATTTGCTTACGTATTAGGAATTTAATTTGCATTTATATTTAAGTTGTTATTTATTTATATTTTTGTGTTTATTGATTTGATGCGTTTATGTACTTGCGTGCTTGCCGTTATGATGACATACTTTTAAAGCATCCAAACTTAGATATAGGATTCCTTTTTATGAATGCGAACTAGATGTAGGTTATTCTTGAATATATATGTTGCGTAAACTTGGTTATATTATCTCATAAACCCATCATTACAAGTGGCATAAGTAAGGGACCATTCTGAACCCAATGGTTTGAGGTCATCCCTTACGAGGGGTGAGTGCGGCCTTAAATCTTTGTCCCAGTTCACATTGGGTGGCGATTCCATTTTGTTCTCCGATTTAGTCTCTCGTAGGATATTTCGTACTCCCGACTAGGCCGCGAGCCTAGAACAGCGTTGTCGATTTCTGTGTCCTACAGTGCGTCCTACTAAGATCAGAAAGGGTGATCTAGTACTTTATGCAGTCAAAGCTGTCGACGACGGACCCGAGAGGAAAGTTCAGACCCAACTGGGAATGACCCTACATAGTCAAGAAAGTGATGGGAAACGGGGCAGTGAGACTGTCAAATTTAAAAGGGAACGAGTTCACCGAGCCAATCAACGTGGACAGATTGAAGCAGTATTTTTCCTGAGGAAGAGAAGACCGAACGGTCACCGGGAGTACTGGCGGAAGACCTAACCCAACGGAATAGGAAATTCATCCATGCATGCATGCATACATGTAACGTACTTGCATTCTTTGTTGTGTTTTGTTCTGTTTTGTATTCACAGGTTTCAAAAAAAGAAGGAGAAAGCGGCAAATGTAAGGCAACAAGAATCAGTAACATAGCATCAGAATCAAGTTCGGGATTGAATCCCAAGGTTGAGGACTACATCAGTATCAGTTTCGGGAACGAATCCTAGGGTTGAGGCCCACATCAGTATCATTTTCAGGAATGAATCCTAGGGTTAAGGCCCACATCAACATCAGTTTCGAGAATGAATCCCAGGAGGTGAAGCCCGCACTATCAGTAGTTGAAATGAAGTAATCCAGTGGTGTGTTGCAAAAAAAGAAAGAGAGAGAGAGAGAGAGAAAAGTCCTTGATGGTTTGGCATATGTCCGGTGATGAAATTATTTGTTGTAGGGTAAAACCTTAGAAATGATTAGTACGAGATGTGATCTCATTCGGTATTCTGAGTGGTTGATCTCGACTAGACCCGTGGGCACTTAATAATGTTGTCTTAGTAGTAGAAGTCTGAGTAGTCGGCGAGATGACTAGTTGAAGAGATGGAGGATTAGTGAATGACTATTTGCTTAGATGTCCATCTTGATTTACTTGTGTTACGATATGTGATATGGTTGGAAATAAAAGAAAAGTCTCTGAAGAAAAAAACCACCTATAACCGATAAGCGTGAAGCTACCCATGGGCGAGTATTAGGACCACCATGAGGAGAAAAACTACCTTAAAGGGTATGTGTGTTAAAAAAACCATTTCATGTTGAGTACGAAGAAGCAATTACATAGTATGATCAAGACATCTAGGTCGGTTAGACCCACCAATCCCATTCTTTGAAACGAAATCATTGAGTTGATTTACTTAAGGATTAAGCTTCGAAAGAACCTTGGCACACACACACACTTGGAGTCTAGTTCAGATCATTTATTTAGACAGACGAATTTGAGTTGTATCAAGTACTTTGAAGGTTCTTTAGTTTTGACACTGAGCATCCTTTGAGGATGAAAATATATGTAGCTATCGGGATTATCTCGTAAAAAGGCAGTATAGTATGATTGGTATGCAACGTCACATAAGGTGACTTACTGAAAGTAGCAAAGAACAGAAAGATGAACCGAGACTGAGGGCGACCAGTCTACCCTTTCTTATACAGTATGGGTCGAGGGCCACATCATCAATAATGCCTCGGGAATCAGGTTCAGTATTCTAGGAATGGCATTTCGGGAATGGAGCATGGGTCGAAGCCCATATCTTCATCAATGCCGGGAATGGCGCTCCGGGAATGGAGCTTTGGTCGAGGCCCAAAACCACGATGCCTTAGGAATGAGGTTTAGCACGCCGGGAACGGCACTCCGGGAATGGAGCATGGGTCGAGGCCCACAACCAAGACTCTTCGGGAATGAGGTTTAGCACACCAAGAATGGCTCTCTAGGAATAGAGCATTGGTTGAGGCCCACAATCGCGATGCCTCGGGAATAAGGTTTAGCACCCTGGGAATGGTGCTCCAAGAATGGAGCATGGGTCGAGGCCCACAACCGCAATGCTTGGGGAATGAGATTTAGTAAGGTTCGGAAAGGGACATCGACGCCTTGGGAATGAGGTTTAGCATGACGGGAATGGCGCTCCGGGAATGGAGCAAGATTTGGAAGGGGACTACAACTTATCAGCATAGTTCGGGAACAAAGCCCACATTCGGTGGTTCGGGAATAAAGCTCAGCGGTCGAAACACCTCACCACTATATCAGTTCATTTTGGTAGTGATTCCTAGAGATCGCGCATCTTGCAGGGATGAACCTTAGGGTCGCAACATCTCACCGCCAGATCAACTCAGTTCGAAGCAAAAGGCAAGTCAAGCAACAGCCGGTGAGCCAAGTAAGTAAAAAAGTATTGCATAACTTTGATAGGATTTTAATTGTCACACACTGCACAAGTCCCATCAAAGTGGGGGCGACTGTAGGCATTATATTTTTGCATATAAGTCATGTTGATGAGTCTCACATGGAGGCACTACCCTTTAAGTTGCGGAAGTAGCGGGAAACGAACATCGGAAGGGGAAATTAGAAATCAATACCTTGTTGGACTTAATTCATTTGCTTAGCTTCGGGTTCGCTCGTTGGACCTTTGTTTTGAAATTTATCCTCGGCCCTAAACCCCGCAATCTTTACCAAGCCACACACTAAGCCCACACAGCACCAAGCTACACACCAACCACACGCCCACAAGCCCTAATTCACGCCCAAGCCACTAAATCCCTCCAAAATAATAATTAACACATTAACCACATGTTGAAATCCAAACAAATCACCTACCTGAATTTAAGAAATCAAATCAAATCACATTCCCAAATTAAAGAAATCAAATCAAATCACATTCCTAAATTAAAGAAATCAAATCAAATCACCTTCCGGAATTAAAGAAATCAAATAAAATCCCATAAATCATTTTCCTAAAACAAAATAAATCACTTTCCTAATTAAATAGATCTCTTGTAAGACACTAATTAAAAGATATCCCTATAATTACACAATATTTCCTTTCTACCCAAACAATGACAACCCTAACCCTCTCCTATAAAAAGAGGCATAAACCAAACCCTTCTCCCCCTCTCATATTCACGCCTAAGAGATAAATGAAAATAGTTTTCCCATTTCCATGAACTGCAACCCCCATACAGCCCTCCATTATCGTGAACTGCAACCCCCATAAAAGCTCTCCATTGCTGTGAACCAGCAACTTTAATTCACGCCAAAACAGTCCACCAAATTCCCCCAAACAGTCGCATAAAACTACCATTCTTTCATCGTAAGAACTGCGCCTAAAACTGCCCTTCTTTCACGGTAAGAACTGTACCTAAAACTGCCCTTCTTTCATCGCAACAACTGCACCCGAATTGTACTTCCAAAACCATAAAACTGTCCACTGAAAGCTACCTTAACTTATCACAGAAAACTGCCCCTCTTTCACCGTGAAACTGCACATAAAATAGTCCAATACCACCGTAAAAACTACATATAAATAGTCTAGTATCACTGCAAAAACCATATCGAAAATAGTCCATTACCACTGCCAGAACCTCACCAAAAATAGTCCTCGAATAAACCTTTAAACCGCAGAATCCACAGCCCCGAACACACCTAAACAATCGCAAAACGGCAAGCTAAAATAATCCCCAAAACCGCAACAATAATGACCAGAAAATCACAGTAAAATAGTGAAAATAGTAGCCCAAAACAGTGAGGCGACGAAGGAAAACATTGAACCAGTGAACCAGAGGAGTTACGAAGCGTTAACCCTTCCGACGACCATGTAACGCACTTCCAAGAGGCGACTTAAAAGATAAGACCTGAGGGCACCCTTTTATTTATTCCCGTTCATTTTTTTTTATTATTTATTAGTATTTTTTTGCATGCGTATTGTTGATTCAAACATGTTATGGCTATTGGATGAATGATTTTGTGTTATCTCTCGTGGTGTATTGGATGGAAACCCAGACGTAAATTCCGTAGTCGAATCCGAATGGGCGATAGTGCGGTCTGTACTTGGGATACAATTCCACGTACTGTTTGAGAAACGCACATATTTCGTTTCATCCAATCTTGTGTTCATCCAATGTTTATTAGAAATAGTATGTTACTTTCATGCATGATTTAGTTGTTCCTTTCATGTTAGGAATTTGATTATCTCTCTTTAATTTTTATGTTTAGACGATTGTTATTTATTTATGTTTCCTATATATTAAGTTAGTATGTTCATGAGATTATGTACTTGTCGTTATTTCGACTTACTTTTATGCATGCAAACTTAGATATAGGTTGTATGTGAACTTAGATGTACGTTATTCTTGTGTCTATACGTAGTGTAGACGTGGTTATATTATCGTATAAATGTGTTCATTACAAGTGGCATAAGAAATGGACCATTCTGAACCCAATGGTTTGAGGTCTTCCCTTACGATGGGTGAGTGCGGCCTTAAATCATTTCCCAGTTCACACTGGGTGGCGACTCCATTATTCTCTGGTTTTGTCCCATGTGGGCTACTCCGTACTCCAGACTAGGCCGCGAGCCTGGAACAACGTCGCCGATTTCTGTGTCCTATAGTCATATTATTTTATTTCTTTGACATTTTATTATTTATTTTTTTTTTATCTATTTAGTGTTATATTTTTTTTAATCTATTTATTCACTTTTATCGCAATTTTATTATTTCGTCTTTGTTTTGTTATTTATCTTTTGTCTATTTATCATTATTTTATTATTTTACCTTTATTTTTTATGTTTGTTTATATTGCATTGATGATTATGCATGTTATTATCCCTTGCAGTAAATCGGATGGAAACCCGTATGTAAATTCCGTAGCAGAATCCGAGTAGACGGTAGTGCAGTCTGTACTTGGGATACAACTCCACGTACCACTTGGGAAATACTCATATATCCGTGATTAACCCCTCTTTTTGTTTTCTAATTATTTATTAACGATTTTCCCACTTTTGATTGTTTATTATAATTTTTGTTATTGCATCCCGTATTTCTTAATTTAATTTGCTTTTGGAACTATGTTATTGTTATTATTATTTTGCTTGGGTATGATATTATATTTTTATTCTTTTTTATGTATGAAATGAATTAAGACTTAGCTATACCATTGTGTGAACCCGTCGGCATAAGTGAGGGATCATTCCGAACCCAACATATTGAGTTCTTCCCTTGGGAAGGGTGAGTGTGGCCTTAAATTTTTCCTGGTTCACACTGGCGACTCCTTTATTCTCCGATTTAATCCCTCATGGGCTACTCCATACTCTCTACCAGCTGTGAGGCCAACAGTGAGCATCATAGGCATAGTGGTTGTTGGACAATTATGACCCATAGCATCACTATTTATACAGAACATGGTGTTGTTGTACAAATTAACTATGTGACAAAGGAATTTGCTCTTTTACCATTTGTAATTGGATTATCGGGATATATAAATGATAAAAGTCCATATGATTAGTACCAGATTAATAAGATATGAGACAATATTAATCCACAAATGGTTTAATCATTAAATATCCCTATTCATAGTATTATCGAGACTGGACATCGATAATGCGGAATAGACTAGTATTACACTTGTGCGCGTTATGGGAGCGTAACGGTATAGTTCTTTAGGTATTGGATACTCATGCAAGTGTAATATGAGGTTATGTTTACCGATGGTACGGAAACAGCTTCGCTCTGGATAGACCCATCAGAATCTCATTGGTAGTATGACTATGTGTCTGTGGGAATCTGCATCAGGATAGGTGTATTTGGTCTTAACCTGAGACTTGCATCGCTAATACTTGTGATAATCATTACGCTTTGGTTTGGGTCGTCCAGGACTTTAACAGGTTCTGTGTACACCTTTTCTGGGTTACTGAGAATCGTAGTGTATTAGGTGTAATGTCAAGATGGAAGTATCACTTCAGTCAAATAGAGAAGATGATCACAAAGGGATACATAACTAGTACTCTAATATGCTGCAGCTATTGGGATAATATGACTAGGTCATGATTATCTGATTAAAGAGACTAGTTGCTTGTGATCCGATATATGCTTCGTACGGGGCAGACACAATTCCAGCCCCAGGCCTAGCATGTGACATCCGATACTGGATCGCAATACGCAATACTACGTATGCTACGTCTGACAAAGATTATATATTCCTTTTAAAGAATATTTCTGGAGAATTAGGTAGGCAAGGTGCTTTGCTAGAAGCCAACCATGTCTTGTAAATCGGTAGGAACGTAGTATCGGGTACGCACGTATTCGGATAGTCCGATGACCTAATTTACTGTCAACATATCCAGGGATCTCTTGGGTCGTTTCCCAAAGATTCACCGATGACACTTGACTCAAGCAGAATTAATCTGAAATTAATTATGAGAGAGAAAATTAATCTGGGATTAATTATGGTAGAAATTATTCTGGGAGTAATTACGATAAGAATTAATCTGTGATTAATTACGGTAGGAATTAATCTGGGATTAATTCGACTAGAAGAGAGAACGCGATTAATTTGGAATTAATCGGTAAAATAAATTTAACATATAAATTGGATTTTTCTATTTAATTTATTTATTTGGGCTAAAATAATATATCGGATATATTAATTTAAATTAGATTTCAATACGACATTAAAGTTTGACTTTAATATGAGCGAACGAAATAATTTAGAATTAATTCGTAAGCGACTTCCGTAATAATTTTGTAAGGCATCATTATTTAATTAAATTGGATTTAATTCAGTTGTGACGGAAAACGCGTTTAACCGGATTAAAAGGAACCGAGCCCGAAGTGTGTAGAGTAAGCCATCTTGAATTTTGAATTTAATAGGTGGGGACCACATATTAATGGTGGTTGTTGGCAAAAACAAGTGGTTTTTAGAAAACCACTCACTTTTGGCCAACCTTGTTTTACTTTTGGTAAAGCTTTTACCTTTGGTAAAAGCATTTTACCTTTATTAAATGATATACATAAAATTTGCATTGACTTTGCTTTAGGGTTTTGACATTTCAAAAACAACTCTCTTTCTCCCAAAAGTTAACAATGGCTGAACATAGTCCCTCGCCCATGGAAATTTTGGTTTCAAAATTTCAAGCTTGCTAGCACATTTGGAGTCAAAGAAGGTGATGGGGAAACTCACCCAAGTGTTGGAAACACTCTAAAAAGCTTGGAGCTTCCATGGAAATCAAAGAAAATACTTGAAATCATCCAAATTAATGTAAGTCTTCCACAACTTATTTTTGATTTTTCACACTATTATCTTGCTTAGTGATCTTGTGGCATGTCGTAGATACTAACAATAGTATCAGAGCCATCCTATGCTTGATTTAAAAATTAGGGTTCATGTACTTTAATTTGGGATTTTGTGTTTGGAGCATGATTTTTTTAAAATTGATTGTGTGGTTCTGTTTGTGTGATTTTGAATTGGATTTGTGCATCATTAGATTTGAGAAAAATTGATTGGATAAAAAACCCCCAAATTTGAAGACATTGCCGAATGTGACCCTAATAGGATTCATGGTGATTTTTTGAAATTTAACAATTGGATATGTTAATTGCATGAAATGAATATTAATTGTTGGTTTAATTGGATTGAAATCGGTACTGAATATTATTTCATGATGATTGCCATGAATGAAGCATGTTGGAATGGATTGATTTTGCCCCAATTTTGTGTTGGACATAAATTTGGGAATTAATTAATGGGATTAAATTGATGTTTTGGAAATATTAGGTTAATTATTTAATTATGGAGATTGCACTTTAATTGAATTAATTTGTGATTTGGAATATTGAGTTAATTTAATTTATTGTATTTAGGCCTAATGGGCTTGGTTGGGCCAAGTTTTATTTTGGATAATTGGGTTGGATCCAATTGGGCCCAAAACCATTTCCATAAAGTCCAAATTTGACTATTTGGGCCTTTAATAATTTAATTGGGCCTAATGGGCCTAAATTGATATTTGGAAATAGGGTGATTCCTATTTGGGCCTTGGCATCTTAGGTTTGATCCATAATGGCCAAAACCCATGCCTTAAGAATTAATTAAAAACACATTGGACTTTAATTAAAAATATATTGGATACTAATTGGGCCTTTGAGACCCATTAAGATTGGATTTGGAATCCAAGCCTTTAAGGCCCAAAAAAGTGTAATTATTTAATTTGGAATTAAATTGGAATTAGTATTGAATACAAATTAAATTGGATTTAAAATTATATTTCGATATAATTCAAGAATACATACTTTGAGTATTTATTCTTAAACGAGTTGGACTCGCGCAAATCAAATCGTTGTTTGAATATTGGATTGTCATTAATTCAAAGATTAATTAATTGGATTAGATTGATTGAATAACATGCTTTGTGTGAATACATAGATGTATGGAATGAATAATGTATATCGGATGGATATTAGAAGGGTAGGGGCAATTTTGGAAATTATTGTAATAAATTTAGAATTTATTAAATTGGACTTGCGTGTCCAACCTATTATCTATTTACTCTTTGTATTTCTCTTCTCACCAATTTCCCTCAATGTAAATGAGGTTTCTTTAAAGTATTATGTTATTGGGTAGAATATAAATACTGCTAGCGGGAGAGAAGAAAAAGAGAGATTTGTTATAGGAATAAAGTTTATTGTATATCCATCCACATATCATTATTAATTTATTAGCGCCTTATTATGCTTTTAGAATGCATGTCTAAGGGTGTATGATGAGACCTAATCTAAGATAATAAATTGGTTGCCAATTCACGTGAAAAACCCTCATCAAACATTAAGCATTTTCCTTCCATTGAGTGATTTTCTCTCAAGATCCAAGATTGGCATTGGTTTGTTGGCCAAAGTCAAGACCTTTGCCCATCGCGGATGTGTTTGAATCACGAAGGCTTTTTTCCATATCGTATGCCTTGGGCAAGTTGTAATTTGTTGGCCAAAGTCAAGGTCGCCTCTTGTTCATCAGCCTCGATTACGAAGCTTTCCCACTGTCAATGGGTCACGCTTAACTGGTTTCATTAAGCTTGTTGAGCCAAAGCCAAGGCTTAGTTGATTCAGAGGAAAAAGGTTAGGTAATATATTGGATATATTATTTCGGACTTGGATGTCCACCTATTGGATCTAGGAATTGGATGAGATCCAATTGATCTTAGAGATCTACCTAGTTAAGTTTCATACAACTTGTTGGCCAAAGTCAAGGTTGTGTGTTATTTAACGGGATTATAGCCTGCTAGGAAACTAGGTTTCCCGAGTACTCAACAGAGGGTTAGAGGCTTGCAGAAAAATAGTGGGAGGCAAGTATTAAATTGCAATTTCGTTTAGATACTTGCTAATACGTGCTCATTTCATTTTTCATCATTTATTATTATTAAATATATTAGTTGGACTAATATTTATTTGTTGTTTTAATTAAATAGTTGGACTGTATTCAAACTACTTCATTTATAGTTGATTATATAATTGGATTATAGTAATCAATATATTTGAATTTTACCGATCATTTATAGTTGATTACAAAATTGGAGTCAAAGAATGTGATAGGGAAACTCACCCAAGTGTTGGAAGCACTCTACAAAGCTTGGAGCTTCCATGGAAATCAAAGAAAAGTCTTGAAATCATCCAAATCAATGTAAGTCTTCCACAACTTATTTTGATTTTTCACACTATTATCTTACTTAGTGATCTTGTGGCATGTCTTAGAGACTAATAATGGTAAACCTCGCTTCACTCCTACATATGGCGACTCCACTGGGGATAGAGAATCGCCCCCTAAATAATGCCTTGTAGTGTTCGTGGCTTTGGCTTTGGCTAACCAAGTCTCATATATTTTGCATATTATTCTTACCCCGATAGTGTCATGTATCGTGGAGTCGCTTTCACTCAAGGCAGTGGATCATTATATGATGATAACCATCACTCGTTGGCACATATCATAGGGTATAAAAAAAGCACGCTTATTTGGTCGCTCGAACGCTGGAGTCGGGAGACCTAGTTATGAGCAACCTTTCACCGATGAGAGTCTTATCCATACCCTTGTAATCTCACATACGAACCATAGTTATGTGTCATATAGAAGCTTCCCTCATGCTTGTGTTTGGGCCCATTATCACTTGGATCCATTTGGACTTCTCGTCATAGATACGAACTTGTTGGGCCATTTAAATTGGGGAGAGTTTGTATCTTATGAAAATTGGGCCAAAAGTTTTCAAAGTGACGATGGGCCACCTTGAGTTTGGGCCTCATATCATTTGAAGTTATTTAGCCACCTTATCGTAAAAGTGTAAACATCTTGGGCCTTATCAACTGGGACAAGTTTATACCTCGTGATAATCTGATTGAACGCTTTAAAATGATAACGGGCCAACTTGTATGAAAACCTTGATGGGCTTAGAAAGTCCAAATATGATCCAAATATGCCAGATGCATAAGTCCAATATCTGCACTGGCTTTCATCTAGGAAGGGTATGCCTTGTTAAGACATATTTGTATAATTTTGTATATCTCCAAGTCCATCTTCACCACAACCGTGATTACCATGGGCCCAATTCATCGTTTCTAGATAATGGCACAATTCCAATAATAAGCTTAGTCAATTTTATAAATGTGTGGTCTTTGTTTTTTACTAATGAAGAGAGACTGAGGTAGCCAAGGTTCATCCTCGTAGCATAAGAGAGAATGATTTTATGTACCTCACATTGGTGTATAAACTGAGCCATACCTAAGGCAGAAATGGACTTACCCTGAGTGCGGGAGGAATAAGGTCGGAAGGGTACATGTTGTTTTGATAACCACATGCATCTCATACATACACGCATCATGCTAACCCCTTAACTTAAAATCCATTATAGATATTCTTTGGGTTAGAGAAGAATGAAGACTTGTCAAGAAGAGGTTAGCAAGTATGGATGCGTCAATCAGTGAAGGTTCTCACATGGATCAATTAGAGACCAACATCATCAAAATTACCGAGCAACTACAAGCTTTGACCAATACTATAGCCAATCTGACAGTACCCCGTACAGTGGGAACAAAAAACAACGAGGATGGAAGGCGTGAGGAGCCCCCGAATAGGGTGAGTGAAGAAATCCATATTTTTATGATGATATGGCTGAGTATGCCATAGGAAAGATAGCTAGGCCTCAGGCATAGTTACAGAAACTCAGAGAACAAGTAGTGTAAGTTACCCGCAAGATGAAGGGAAAACTTGAAGATCTATTAGACTATGATGTAATGACTTTCGAAGAACAACTGCCTCCCCAGTTTAAGATGCCTGACATGGCAAGTTCAACATAATGGGAGATCCTAAGGGCCATCCCTGACAATATATTTAAGTGATGAGTTTAGTGGGATTGTCGAAGCGTCAGGTACAGAAGATGTTCGAGATGTCATTGGAAGGGGCACCCGTAGTATAGTATCAAGGCTTAGAGAAAAAGGTCAGGGATAACTGGAGGGAATTAGTAGAGGCCTTTCTAAACCAATATGTCATGGACATAAAGATAGACTTGTCACTCCATGACCTAGAAAATACCAAATAGAAGCAAGAAGAGAGCTTTAAACATTATATAGATCGCTGGAGAAGCCAGCTCTTGAAGATGCAGACACGACCCTTGGAAAAATGATCGTGTTAAGATGATCGTTAAGGGCACCAAGCCCTCCATTTATAAAAAAACTGAGGACGATGACCTCAATGATTAGTGACTTTCGACAGCTATGAGAAACTGTCATGGATATCGAGGAAAATGAAGCCGAGAACGGAAAGTTTTATGGCCATAATAGAAAGACCATTATGGGGTCTTTAGGGACTAGACCCACTCTTTCTGAGGTCGCCGCCATCAGAAATAGGCGATCTCCAATTTTGGAAGACCTTTGTCAAATGTGTTTGAAAAGCTGAAGAGGCAAAGACTTCTAAAACCCTTAGAACCTAGACCACTTCCAAACTTTGTGCCACACTACCTCGACCTAAATATATATTGTCACTTCCATCAGCAAAAAGGCCACGAAACTGATAATTGCACCCGCCTTAGGCATGAGATCCAAAACTTCATTGACACCCATAAGATACCCTACCTAGAAAAAGAACAACTTAACACACACGGAAACCCTCTACCCAACTACCACTCCATTCCACCACCCACCTACATGATCAACTCCGGCCTGCCCGAAAGTTTTTTCCTTCAAACTCTCAACCACATAGCTTCTTGCATGGGAATATGGGATATCAGTAGTGAAGATGAAACAGAGTAGGGTAGAGATTTTTAGGAAAAATTCTCGAGCAGTGACAAAAAAGAGGTTGCAGAAAAGGAAAATAAATGGGAAGAATAACCACTGCAGTTGGAGAATCTGACACTCGAAGAAAGCAAGAAGACGGAAGAAAACAAGACTGAAAATTAGGAAAAATGTTTATTTTCCTGACTTATTTAATTGTAATCCTTCATTTATTAATCATAAAGACATTGATTTTTCTTACTTATTCGAGTTTTTCCTATTAGTCTGCATCATAACACGCATGACATGAAGATATTTGACATTAACTTAACAAAGCAAATGTATTTAATCTTGGTACATGTGAAAACCCCAAGGAAATTTCAATTGCAAGTGAGGTTACCACTGATGAGCAGAAAGAATTAGAGAGAATATTAATAAAATATACAAAAGTATTCGCCTGCTCATATGAAGACATGCTAGGAGTAGACAGGGGTATTGTCTAGGATATGATACCAACTTATCCGAACATGAGACTAGTAAAATAAAAGCTTATAAGAATGAGGCCAGAATGGGCCGATATGGTTAGGGAAGAAGTCAAGAAGTAGATAGATATGGGGTTCTTAGAGGTTGCGAAGTACCCCGAGTGGTTAGCCAATATTGTGCTAGTACCGAAGAAGGATTGAAAAGTCAAAATGTACGTGGATTATAGAGATCTCAACAAAGCTTGATCAAAAGATGATTTTCCACTACCTCATATAAACGTATTGGTTTATAACGCAGTTCTATCTGTTATGTACTCGTTCACGGATGGATTCTCAGGATATAACCAGGTCTTCGTGGCCGAAGAAGACAAGCATAAGACTCTTTTCATCACAGATGTTGTTTGAACTTAACAATGCGGGAGCCACTTATCAACGACTGGCCACTACATTATTCCACGACTTGATGCATAAGGAGATTGAGGTATACTGGGGAAATTCCTTCAAAGTGTCGATAATTACAACCTCCGACTCAACCCCAAGAGTGTGTGTTTGGGATAACATCCTAGGACATACAGTAGGGATATAAGTAGACCCTAAAAAGATCAAGACAATTATCGATATGCCTGTAGCTAGAAAAAAGGAAAATGAAGTTAGAGCCTTTCTCGAGAAAATCCAGTATATCAGCCGATTCATTGCCAAGCTAACATCAGGAAAGACTGGCATATGGAGTGGAATAGTTGTTAGGGTTGGTGCTCAGAGTGCCTATCCGGATCGTATTTATGTCCGATTCATAAATACGAGTAATTCTATTTTCAATCAATATTACTAATTCATTGGTAGCACCCTTGTGTTTTATACGCTTATTCGTTCCAATTGTGATTAGATATCTGATTACGATTAGATCAAAACTGAATCTGGTTCAGTGATAGGTGTATATTAAACAAAGACCATAGGATTTATAGTATAGTGCACAATTACAACATAGTTTATAATTGACATTGGGAAGCGCACTATTAGTTGTATATCCTTAAATAAAGTTCCTGGTTAAGATTTACTAACACGGGGTCGGTTAATAAAATTCGCTAAGCCTGGTACATGGTGTATATCATGACTTGGTCCGATAGTTTATCCTAGTGAATCATGAGTCTCAGGAGACTCGTATAGACATGTAGGTGTTTATTTGATAAGACACTAAACGACTCACTGAAGGTTTCCTAATAGATGGTACACCAACGTCAATAGGAACATTCTCAAGTTGAGCGAGCATAGTGGTCCTTCGACTTGAGATACCACGGTGGGATATATGAGTTATCCTCCACACTTTGATGGCAGTCACGTCAACGATCTATTCATGATCAGACCTCTGCCTATTTTTTGGGTGTGGAATGATGCTCATGATATCCAGTGCGTATCAAGATAGAATCTGTCAGTCTTGTGTACAAGACATAGGCATCCAGCACGTGTTTACGATCTAGTAAATCCATGGCCATGGTATAATATCGGAAACTAGTTCTGAGTGTTATTTAAAAATCATAAATTGAAAGTCCATTGTTTTATACCAAACGGGTTTGACATTTTCATCTATACCCCAGGTATAATATCGATGGCCTATGACGGAAGGATTATACCTATGCTATGTTCTCGACTTGCATAGTTTAGCGAGATTATCTATAGTCATCATAATCCATGAATGGGTGAATTATGGACAAGAAATTGGATTTCGTGACGGGTAAACCTAAACCCAGAGAGTCCCATAATATAAAGTGTACTCGTGAGCACTTGGGCAACTCGACATGAATAATATGGATTATTCATAATATTGTATCAGATTACATGAGTTAATTCGTATCGTTTAGTCGGTTAAACGATAACACATGCATTAGGGGATTTTTGTTCGATAATAATTATTGTGTATTTATATTTGATACATAATACGATTAGATACACATTAACTATTCGTCAAATGAGATTTTAACACATGCCATAAATAAATGTATTTGTTAATTATTGTAAATAAAAATACATATATAATAATAATTACATAATTAATTATTTAGATATTTAATTGTTAAATATTTAAATTATTAATTAATAAACTTTTCCATAAATGTTATGGAAGTTGTTTAACTATTATTGGTACATTTGGATTGCATTAATTAAACTTTATGTTTGTCCAATTTGATTGGATAATATAAAGTTTAATATGTTTTTCATTTATTTAATTAGATTAAATTAGAAATGGATAAAAATACCCTTCCAATTTCGTCCCTAGCCATATATTTAAAGGGGAAAATTATTTTCTTCAACCTTATCACTTCTATGGCCAAAAAGCTTCACTAAAAATGGGTTTGAAAATTGTTTGAAGGATCCATGAAGATTTGAAGGAAAATCAAGAAACAAGTTTGGGATTTCAAGTGATTAAAAGGTAATCTACTTAACCCTAAGCTTAGAAATTTGATTTCTTGTTTCTTGATGATTTAGAATGGTTCTAGGGTTCCTTCAAATCTGAAAAATTAGGGCTTTAGATTATGGATGATGGATTGGAAGCTTAGATGAATGTGTGAAGTTATTTTGGATGGAATTAGTGTAGTTTTCATCCAATTTATTCAATTATTGAAGAGTTGCTATTCTAGAGTGTTGTGACCACTCTTATGGCACCTATAATTATTCTTGTGTTTTTCATATTTGGTGACTTTGATTGGTGTTTGATTAATTAGATTAATCTTGAAAGAATTGGATTTAAAGCATGAAAAATGGAAATTTTGGTTTGCTGATCAGATTCGATTAAAAAAATGGAATTTTTATGATGATTTTGATGTCATATAAATGTAATGGATGTGTTTTGGGAGTTGGAACATTTATCGGAAAGTGTTTTTGAGTTGAAATAAGGGAAAATAGCCAAAAAAGGCGTTACTGGGTGGATTTTGAGCCAACAGGGTGACGGCTGTCCAAACATTGACTTCATCACTGTTCAAGCAGCCCGTGAACTGCACCGACACTATTGGATCTGACTTTAGTAGTTTCCATAAGTGTCGGGTAGTCAGTTCGGTCAAAAACACGTTTTAGGCCATTTTACAGAAAAATGATTTTTGAAAAAAGTTTCTCGAGTTTTCAACTATGTTTATGTTAATATTTGATATTAAATAAATAGGGTTAGGTGAAATATGAATAAATTATTCATATTAGATATTGAATATTTTATTCGATATTTTGAAAAAGTTTTAAAATACGATTTCACCTGAACCCGTGCTTCCACTGTGCCACCCAAAACCCCAACAAAAATGGTATCAAAGCAGGTCTGATACTTCATCCATTACATTATTAATGCTTGATATATCATATATAATCCAATTTTAATGTTCGCACATGCTTCGAATCTAGCTATGTTTCTTGAATTTTCGGTTTGACGCTAATGGAAATGTAATGAAATTTAATAGTTAATTGAATTATGTCTCCTAAGGTTGAATTGAAATGTTTAGAAAATGATTTAGATTAAAATTTTACATTCGATTTATAGTATAGTGCACAATTACAACGTAGTTTGTAATTGATATTGGGAAGTGCACTATTAGTTATATGTCCTTAAATAAAGTTCCTGGCCAAGATTTACTAACACGGGGTCGGTTAATAAAATCCGCTGAGCCCGGTACATGTCGTATATCGTGACTTGGTCTGATGGTTTATCCTAGTGAATCATGAGTCTCAAGAGACTCGTATAGACATATAGGTGTTTATTTGATAAGACACTGAACGACTCACTGAAGGTTTCCTAATAGATGGTACACCAACGTCAATAGGAACCTTCTCGAGTTGAGCGAGCATAGTGGTCTTTTGACTTGAGATACCACGGTGGGATATATGAGTTATCCTCAACACTTTGATGGCAGTCACGTCAACGATCTATTCATGATCAGACCTCTGCCTGTTTATTGGGTGTGGAATGATGCTCATGATATCCAGTGCGTATCAAGATAGAATCTGTCAGTCCTGTGTACAGGGCATAGGCATCCAGCACGTGTTTACGATCTAGTAAATCCATGGCCATGGTATAATATCGGAAACTAGTTCTGAGTGTTATTTAAAAATCATAAATTGAAAGTCCAGTGTTTTATACCAAACAGGTTTGACATTTTCATCTATACCCCAGGTATAATATAGATGGCCTATGACGGAAGGATTATACCTATGCTATGATCTCGACTTGCATAGTTTATCGAGATTATCTATAGTCATCATAATCCATGAATGGGTGGATTATGGACACGAAATTGGATTTCGTGACGGGTAAACCTAAACCTAGAGAGTCCCACAATATGAAGTGTACTCGTGAGCACTTGGGCAACTCGACATGAATAATATGGATTATTCATATTACTGTATCAGATTACGTGAGTTAATTCGTATCGTTTAGTCGGTTAAACGATAACACATGCATTAGGGGATTTTTGTTCGATAATAATTATTGTGTATTTATATTTGATACATAATACGATTAGATACACATTAACTATTCGTCAAATGAGATTTTAACACATGCCATAAATAAATGTATTTGTTAATTATTGTAAATAAAAATACATATATAATAATAATTACATTAATTAATTATTTAGATATTTAATTGTTAAATATTTAAATTATTAATTAATAAACTTTTCCATAAATGTTATGGAAGTTGTTTAACTATTATTGGTACATTTGGATTGCATTAATTAAACTTTATGTTTGTCCAATTTTGATTGGATAATATAAAGTTTAATATGTTTTTCATTTATTTAATTAGATTAAATTAGAAATGGATAAAAATACCCTCCCAATTTCGTCCCTAGCCATTTATTTAAAGGGGAAAAATATTTTCTTCAACCTTATCACTTCTATGGCCAAAAAGCTTCACTAAAAATGGGTTTGAAAATTGTTTGAAGAATCCATGAAGATTTGAAGGAAAATCAAGAAACAAGTTTGGGATTTCAAGTGATTAAAAGGTAATCTACTTAACCCTACGCTTAGAAATTTGATTTCTTGTTTCTTGATGATTTAGAATGGTTCTAGGGTTCCTTCAAAATTTGAAAAATTAGGGCTTTAGATTATGGATGATGGATTGGAAGCTTAGATGAATGTGTGAAGTTATTTTGGATGGAATTAGTGTAGTTTTCATCCAATTTATTCAATTGTTGAAAAATTGCTATTCTAGAGTGTTGTGACCACTCTTATGGCACCTATAATTATTCTTGGGTTTTTCATATTTGGTGACTTTGATTGGTGTTTGATTAATTAGATTAATCTTGAAAGAATTGAATTTAAAGCATGAAAAATGGAAATTTTGGTTTGCTGATCAGATTCTGTAAGAAATGGAATTTTTATGATGATTTTGATGTCATATAAATGTAATGGATGTGTTTTGTGAGTTGGAACATTTATCGGAAAGTGTTTTTGAGTTGAAATAAGGGAAAACAGCCAAAAAAGGCGTTACTGGGTGGATTTTGAGCCAACAGGGTGACGGCTGTCCAAACAGTGACTTCATCACTGTTCAGGCAGCCTGTGAACTGTACCAACACTATTGGATCTGACCTTAGTATTTTCCATAAGTGTCGGGTAGTCGGTTTGGTCAAAAACGCATTTTAGGCCATTTTACGGAAAAATGATTTTTGAAAAAAGTTTCGCGAGTTTTCAACTATGTTTATGTTAATATTTGATATTAAATAAATAGGTTTAGGTGAAATATGAATAAATTATTCATATTAGATATTGAATATTTTATTCGATATTTTGAAAAAGTTTTAAAATACGATTTCACCTGAACCCATGCTTGCACTGTGCCACCCAAAACCCCAACAAAAATGGTATCAAAGCAGGTCTGATACTTCATCCATTACATTATTAATGCTTGATATATCATATATAATCCAATTTTAATGTTCGTACATGATTAGAATCTAGCTATGTTTCTTGAATTTTCGGTTCGACGCTAACGGAAATGTAATGAAATTTAATAGTTAAATTGAATTATGTCTCATAAGGTTGAATTCAATGTTTAAATAACGATTTAGATTAAAATTCTGCATTGGATATAGAGTATAACTTCCATAGGAAAATCCTTATTTATAAATATGGCTGTAAAGTAACGTGTATTGGATACAAGTTTCTTGGTCCGCCTTGTTAGTACAGATGCAGATTATTTCCAGATGCTGTAGCTGTATCGTGCCAAAGCTGTGCAGTTATGGCTGATGGTAGTTCATTTGTGCCGGTAGAACTTATATGATAAGAGACAAATTCAAGTAAAAGTGGAAATCCTGAACGTGCCAAAGCAGCCAGAACTACATCTGTAGCTTGAGTTTGTCATTGACAAGTGTAGCCTTGATACGCCTCCCTGTGAATGTGCTAAAGCTGTCACAGCGAGAAACGATCAGGACCAAAACCAAGAGTCACTGGTGAGTGATTGACAAAGAGTTATCTATCTAATGAATATACGTAGGCGAGAACGTGCCAAAGCTATGAGTCGAAATATATTCATGGGATCCTACTCTCACTATGGAATTCGATTTAATTTTTGAATTTTCGTTGTCCATTGGGGATTACGGTATTACATAAAGTAGTGGGAGACACTGCTGGGTTAAAAATCCATAACTCAAGCAGTGCGTAATTTTATGGATTTCTACTTCGTTTCTTTATATTCTATATTATTCATAGAATTATACTTCTAATCCACTGCATGCTTATTTTTTGAATAGATTTTCTGACTTTACCTATGGTTGCGTAGTTCTAGAATAGGTTCTGGAAAGATAGTAGGCTTAGATATTGTTAGATTAGTTCGAACCTTCGGGAACTATTGTTCCGATTTTCTTGTAAATCAAGATGGTTTATGACTTAGTTTCTAAGTCACGATTAGGTAATCTAAATGGATATCTGGTTTAGGATATAGTTATCTATAGAGAACTATTTCTTATACAGTAAAAATTGACTTGAATAGTTCATGCCTCGAGATTCTTAACTGGCATTAAGAAAACCCATTTAGTATTTGTTTATCTTTTAGTGACGTTTCTTAGCTTTAGTGACTTTTAGAAGTCACGTGTCTGACACAGTTTGCTAATCAATTATTTTACAATCTTTGTGAATAATTGAACGTAAATTATAAAGGTAGAGAAAGGATGTTAGGGATATGCCTTATACCCAACTTTTGGATGGGCTATATGTATATATATTTGTAATATTTTCATTAATTAATAAAATGGCAATCTTTGTTATACGTGTCTTACATAACTTATATGAATCATCAACATTGTAATACAGCCTTTGGAGTAATAAGACGATGACTTCCATGCCTTATGAGAATCATACTCTTAAATGTTCCTAGTCATAGTTTTTTGAATATCTGGGCATTCAAAAAGCGGAGAGACTAGCATGATGATATTATCTGCCCTTCAGTGTGGTAGCCGATCTCATAGGCTACTAGCGAAGATCTGTCTGCTTGGTGTATAACATGGATGCATGAGTTGCTCGTGTCCATCGAACTGACCTCCGAAAGTTTTCATATGAAGTGTTTATCCCATGTGTCTGTGAGAACTTTCATGTATTGATTGTATGACTAGTCCTTAGACTTAAGGTCCTTACAATCTTATGTTTGGATTAAATAACTTTGACATTCTCCTTCCCCAATTCAAAAGATCCGGTCATAAGGGTATGATTGGGTTATTTGTCGAAACACATGAAGTTTGTAAAGATACAACAGAGAATCGCCACTCTCTCAGATAATATTTTCTTATAAGAGCAGTATTCCAGTTCGCGGGTTGATATGTGTGATCAGTGCTTGAGATAATGGCCACAACGGAAGAATAATGTGAGATTCTTGGGTTAACACGATTCATGACACTATCAACATCATACCTTTGACCATATGGGTATACAATTTCCATACCATAGGTAAATAGGTAGGGATATAGTGAGTCGAGGGACCGTATCATATGTAAATCATATATAGAATGGGTATATATATCTTTCCTTCTCATTTGGGGGCCTTGGCATGTTACTAGATGCCAACCTTGGTCATTGAAATCGAACGACCATCTGATCGGAGGATAATTTATGTTCGATTAAATTATCACTATTCCTTTCATGTCCAGCTTGAGGGGAACCCAAAAGGTCACACACAACAAAGTCGAAATCAATAGTTAATAGTGCACAGTACATATTTAACATCATATATGATTGCTATAGGAATTGTTCATATATGGTTCAATGTTTAATTATTAAACAGATCATTTATGAGATTCCGTAGTGGCTTAGGGATTGGTGAATGACGATAGGGGCACTTTGGGAATTGGAATAAATAGATTTAAAAAAATTACTATTCACATGAATAGTAATGTGTGAATAGTAAATTTTTTTATTTTTATTATTTATTTTGAATTCCAATTCGGCCCAAACTCTTATTAGGGTTTTATAATCTCATTAAATCACTAAATTAAGATCCAATGGCTAAGATTAAATTGGCTTTTATCCCACATCAGATTCTTAATTAATTTTATTGTCTTTGAAGCACTATATAAACCCAAAGAATTCTTCACAAATGTTTGCACCAAACCTTTCATATCTTAGGTTTATATAAGTGAGAAACTCTAAATCTTAAGAGTAAACCACTGATTTTGAGGATCCTTAAGTCCAATTGACTAGAGGAACCTCGAGTTAAAAGTTTTGAGGTATTTGTCTAGCTAGCACCAAAGGCAAAATATCCCGTGCACTCAAGGCGTAGTCTTACCGTTGCGTTTTGGGTTTGGTGTGTGCATCTTTGGAGGCCACACACTGGAGTGGCTCTTTGGAACGTGGAAGAGCTTGCTGAGTTCGAGAAAAGCTTGTAGATTGGAGGGAGGACTGGAGGAGTATACGGTTCAAGTAAGTCATTTTTCTTTCTTTATTTTAATTAGAGTTCTTATGATAGTTAGCATGTTTAGGTTTATGTTCTTTGCATGTTTTATGAGTTTTATGCTCAGAATATATAGTAACATTCCTAGGCTTGTAGAATAATCAAAATAAATGGGTCTTGGGCAAAGGGAGAGCGGCACATAATTTTTTTAATTTTTCAGCTGGGCACTCACGACCGCTTCCCAACAGTGGTATCAGCGCGCCATTTTTGTTTTGATTATTTCTCACTCATTTGAACTCGAAATTGGGAGTTTAAAATCTCATTGGAAAGCTAACACCCTGAACTTAATTTTAGGGACAGGTTTTGCATGATTTGGTTAAGATTTGAATTATGAAATTACATTTAAAGATCACGCGTCTGCATAAAAATATGAATAGTAAATTTATTTGAATAAAATAAAATGAAATATCATTATTAAATATTAATCAAAGTTATTTAATGCCTAAAATAAATCCAACATATTAAAACTCATATGCTTGATGATTCTATGTATGATTAGGTGCAAGCATCTAGAGACTTTGTAAGAAATAGAGAGTGTATTGCTTATCCCTTAGCTAAGTAATTATTCCGTTATGAACTTAGAGATTTATTACCTTTAAGGGTGATAAATATAAATCACTTGTTTATAATAAAAGACATTATAAAAGATACAAGTGGGGTGGGACCAAGGCATTAATAAAACTTTCCAAACTAAAGTTAATTTAACCAAAGTTATTACTAGAGTTAGATAATGATTTGGTGTCTTCCTTCACTCACTGCCTTTTTATAGCCAAAAGGAAAAGTTGTGAAGACATCTAGATAATCATTTACTCAAAGCTTACCATAAAGCATATTTAAAGTGTTGGACTAATTTGGAGGATCTATTGTTTATTCCTGTCACCAAGGCGATAAGAGCCTAAGAGGTAAGGGTATTTAAGAGAGTTTGCTCCACCCTCCATCTGGGGAATTTATTCATTTAAACTTTCTAAAATCCCCTATAATAATTTATTTCTAAAATTTGCCTCCCATTGTAAAGTATATACCCAAAGGGCTTAAACCGTATTGGCAGGACTAGGCTTTACCAGACTGACCAATACCTATTTGTCCTTAAATCATACTATTGACAATGGTTTGACTTTTCTGAGTCATAAGACGCAGCGACCCGTAGGCGTGGTCTTATAACTTAGTGGCAAAGATTGAGTGTCCATAAGGACTAGCATAAGCTATGGCATGTTTGATTGCCCAACCCAATGATCAAGGAATTGTGATTTATATCATAAATTGGTTGGGAACCTACCTAATTATCGTATTTTAAACGATCGGCCCTAGTCGGAGTTATGAAATGATGATAATAGGATCTTTGCCCATAAGAAATCCATCATATTGGGGTTGATGCGATTTGCATAAAATTTTAAAACAATTGAATGGGATCAAATTCATAATATTAAAAGCCCATGTTATTATGAAATATTAATGAAAACATATTCCTAATTTTAACATTCTCTCTTAACAGGTGGTTAAAATATTTCACAAACATTCAAATGGCAAATAGAGTATCACTTCGTTCTATCCTTGATGAGCATAAGCTCAAAGGGGACAACTACAATGACTGGTTTAGAAACCTTAAAATTATTTTACGATAAGAAAAGATTTTCTATGTTCTTGAAAGACCATTTCCCCCTGAACTCGCAGAAGATGCTGACTAGAATACATTCGATGCTTGGAAGAAACACGTCGATGATGATGAGCAAGCAGTTTGCATAATGCTTGGCTCTATGTCGGATGAACTTTAGAAAGCTCACGAAGATATAAATGCTTAAACCATCATCTTTCACTTGAAGAAGTTGTATGCAACTTCCATTCATACCGTGAGATTTCAAGTGTCATGGGCCTTATTCCAAACAAGGTATAAGGAAGGATATGTTAGTGGACATGTGCTTAAGATGATTGGCCACATTGAAAAATTGGCCAACCTCGGGTTCATCATGGATCATGAGATTTTTCAGGATCTAATTCTTCAGTCCTTACCAAAAGAATTCTCTAACTTTATTATGCAGTTTCATATGTCTGATAAAGAAGCTAATTTAGTGTTGGGAAATCTTAAGTCCCGAGGATCGAATAAAGAATAGAAACACATGTGAATACTGTTGGATAATATGACCCATAGCGTCACTATTTGCACAGATCATTGTGTTGTTGTAGCAAATTAACTATGTAACAAGGAAATTGCACTCTCATCATTTGTGATTAGATCACCATAGATATATAAATGAAGAGAGGTCCCTATGATTAGTTCCTGGATTGAGATGATATGAGACAGTATCAGTCCACGAAGGATTAATCATTAAACATCCCTAGCCGTAGTGTTATCGAGACTGGACATCGATAATGCGGAATAGGCTAGTATTGCACTTGTGCGCGTTGTGAGGGCACAACGGCATAGTTCTCATATATATAAGTGTTGGAGACTTATGCAAGTGCGATAGGAGGTCGTGTTTCACCGATGGTACGGGAAACAGCTTCGCTCTGGATAGACCCCTTCGGAATCCCATTGGTATTATGAATAGGTGTCTATGGGAGGCCGAAATCGAGGTAGGTGTGTATAGTCTTAACCTGAGACTTGCATCGCTAATACTTACGATAATCGATAAACTTTGGATTTGGTGGTTGGGGGCTTTGACCGGTTCTGTGTCTACCACTTCTGGGTTTATCAGAGAGTCGTAGTGATTGGATGTGATGTCAAGACGGAAGTATCACTCCAGTCATAGTGGAGATGATGTCACGCAGGATACGGTATTAGTGCTCTTAAGTGATGCGCATCCAATCGTGATATTATGACCAGGTCATGAATATCCGATTATAGAGACTAGTTACCAGACATCCGATATGTGTTTCGGACGGGGCAGACACTTATCCAGCCCCAGCCCTAACACGTGACTATCCGATACTGGGCCGATATGCACAATACGTGAGTATACTACGCTTGAAATAGATCTAAATATTCTTAAAAGGATATGTCCGGAAAATTGGGATGACTTGGTGCTTTGCTAGGAGTTGACCTTGTCTCATAAATCGGTAGAACGTAGTACTTGGTACGTACGTGATTCGGTTACACCGACGACCGTATTTATAGCCAACTTATCCGGAGATCTCATGGGTCGCTTCCCGATAATCCACCGATGACGCACAACTCGCACTCTTGAATAATATGGGATTATATAGAAGAGAGAGAAAATTAATCTAGGATTAATTACGGAGATATTTTATCTAGGATAAAATATCGTCGAGAGAGAGATAATGATTAATTTGGAATTAATCGATGAATTAATATATTCGATATATTAAACGAAATTAGATTTCGACGCGGAATTAAAATTAGATTTTAATTCGGGCGAACGAATTAATTTAGAATTAATTCGTTAGCGACGTGAATAGTGAATTCGCTAGGCGTAATCACTTAATTACGACGCGACGGAAAATTCGTTAATTTAGAATTAGCGAACCCGAGCCCGAGTGTGATTGCGAGCGCATTCGTATTTCGAATTCGAGTGCGGCAACGCAAGTCACATCAAGCGTCAATCAATCGTCACATCAAGCGTCAAATCAAACGTCACTTTGAGTGATGTGACATTTGATTGATTGATGTGAGTGATTGATTGATTGAAAAGTCATGACACACATCACATCACTTTATTAAAGTTGATGTGAATAGTGATAGATGAGATGTGTAATTAATTGTTTGACTTTTTAAATGCAAATGCAATGCAAATGCAAGTGAAATGCTTTTGGAATTTCAAGCCAAGTATATAAGATATACTTAAAATACATTTGGTAACAATTACACATTCTTTCTCTCTCATTTCTCTCTTCTTGTTCACGCCCAAGGGGCAAAACTTTCTGTTTTTGTTCTTCAAAAACCGTGAGTTCAAGGGGAGCAAGGGTGGGTGGGTTTTGTGGCAAAAACTCAAGTGTTAGCACACTTACGAGTCTTGCGAAGGTGGTAGGGAGGTTCACCCATGAGCCGCGATCTATCGGACGAGGCTTGGAGCTCCGTTTCGTCATCTCAAAACTGAAAACGTGGACAGTGGACTGCAGTGAATGGCGCCACTTGACAGAGAGTTTTTGGCTTCGTTTCGCCTCCAAATCGACTCAACCGATCGATGTGAGTATTCCGCTACCTCCGTTGATGTGTTCACTCATTGTTTCATGCTTAGATTTGATCTTGGGACCTAATAGAAACTCAACAATGGCATCAAGAGCTATAGTTGCAAGCATGAAATTGTAGGGCTTAAAATTTGGGTAAATTGATTTTGAGCATGATTTGGTTAAATTGTTTGATTGAGCATGTTTAAATGATGTTTAATTTCATTTTGGTTGGATCAATTTGATGAAAAATGATTTGGAATATTTTTCCCCCAAATGGACATGTTGGCCGAATGTATGGATGAATTTTGGGATCTTGGATTTTTTGATTTTTGATTCATTTGATGAGTTAGAATCGATTAGGTTGACGTTAATTTGAATCGAATTGGATTGGATTTCGAATTGGACAAAAATCCCCAAATCCTTACCTTGGCCGAATGCATGTAATGCCCTAATGTCTTGGATTTTTTGATTTGTGACATTGGATGTGTGTGAAATCATTTAGGATGGTGATTTGATTTGATGACGATTGTAGGTTCGATTGGATCGAAACCGAATCGGACACAAAGTCCCTCTTTGGCCGAGACTTAAAAGCATGTAAATGGGTTTGATTTTTCATATTGTGTGTTTGACATGTGATAATGAATTTAGCATGATTAATTGGACTAATTTGATTGTTAGAAAAATGTTGATTTAGGTTATTAATCATGTAATGCACTTTAGGTAATTAAATTACGTAATTGGATTAGTGTAATTTAATTATTTAGGCTTAAATTGGATTTGGGCTTGAATTGTTGTAATTGGGCCTATTGGGCTTGATTTATCAAGTTTGGTTTAGGCCAAATGGATTGGATCCAATTGGGCCTAAAACCTTAACCATAAAGCCCAAATGCGACTTAATGAACCTTTAAAGTTCAATTGGGCCTAATGGGCCAAGATTGATTTATGGGCTTATGGGGTAAATCCCGGATTGGACTTTGGTTATCGGTTTGACCCGAGTTGACCAAAGTCCACGCCTTAAGAAATCAATCAAAAGCCCATTGGACTTTAATTGAATTGACGTTGGACGTTAATCGGTCTTTGAGGCGCGTTACGATTAGATTCAGAATTTAAATCGTAAAAGGTTTATTAAATAAAGTGTAATGTTCAATTTGGAATTGAATAGTGAATTAGTTTTAAATACATGTTAAATTAGATTTAATAATGTAGTTTAATTTAATTCATGAATTCGTACTTTAAGTACTTATTCGCAAAAACGAGTTTGACTCGATCAAAATCAAATCGTTGTTTGAACATTGGATGATCACCTAATTATCAGATTAATTAATTTGATTAGATTGATTGATAACATGCTTATATGTGTGAATACTTGGTTGTGTTGAATGAATAATGCATATCGGATGGATATTAGATGGGGGGCAATTTTAGAAATTGTTGTAATAAATTCGATTTATTAAATTGGACCTGCGTGTCCAGCCTTATCACCTTCTTTCTCTTATATTCTCTTCTCACCTATTCCCCTCTATGTATATGAGGTTTCTTTAGAAGTGTAGTGTAACGGGTAGAAGTAATACTAGTGCTAGCTTGAGTGAGAAAGGAGAGATTTGATCTAGGATCAATGTGTAAAGTATCCATCCGCATATCATTATTATTTTATTTCATACTCGCTTTATTATGTGTTTAGAATGCATGTTTAAGGGTGTGTGATGATGAGACCTAACAAAGATAATTAAATTGGTAGCCAATTTGCACGCGAAAAACCCTCGTTTTATATTAAGCGATTATCCTTCCATTGAATGATTCTTGTTCAAGATCTGATTGGCATTGGTTTGTTGGCCAAAGTCAAGACCATGTCAATTAGATGTATTTGAATCATGAGAGTTTTGTTCCACATCGGTGTCTAGTCCAAGTTGTGATTTGTGGCCAAAGTCAAGATCACTTCTTGTCCAAAGACATTGATTACGAAACTTTCCTTGTCAATGGGTCCCGCTTAACTGGAGTCATTAGGTTTGTTGTGCCAAAGCCAAGGCCTAGATGATTCGGAGGATAAGGTTAGTTAGAAAATGTATTAGATACATTGGCATATGTAATATGTTTAGGACTTGGATGTCCACCTAACCGGATCTGGGAATTGGATTGGGTCCAATTGATCTGTGAGATCTACCTGGTTAAGTAGCATACAGCTTGTTGGCCAAAGTCAAGGTTGTATGTTATTTGACAGGATCCCAGCCCACTAGGAAACACGGTTTCCCGAGTACTCGACAGAGGGTTAGAGACTCGACGAAAAATAGTGGGAGGCAAGTATTGAATTTGCAACATTCGTTCAATTACTCGCCACCATACACGCTCAAACAAATATCATTCGTCAATATTTTACGTTGTTTTAAAAAAATATATATATAGTTGGACTATATACAAACTTATTCAATATATAGTTGATTTTTAATTGGATTATAGTAATCAATATAATTGAATTAAAATGATAGTTGATTTTATATTGGATTATAGTAATCAATATTAAAATTATAGTTGATTAAATAATTGGATTATTGTAATCATTATAATAAATAGTACCTTATTAAATTGATTAAATAGTTGGAACTATTAAAATCAAGAAAGAATTGAAAGTTAAATATTTAAAATATATAATCCTTGGGATTTATGTTTTAAATGATTTAATATTCAATTGGGAATTAATAATAGGTTAATTTATTTGATAAAATAACTTATTATAACTAAGCCCGTAATTAAGCAAATAGTAGAGCATAAAATCTTTGGAAGATTTATGTGATGATGACTTTAATGCTTAATTAAAATACTTATAATAAATCTATTTTTGGATTTAAAAGTATTAAAGTTGCAATTAAAATTCTTAGAGATTAATTGACTATTCTAGTTGAGAAAAGTCAAAGCTTGCAATTGGGCTGTTGCGCAAGGTGCACATCGTTTCAATATTACGAAACCCAAGGCTTGACCAAAGGTTTGTGAAATATTGAAAGGATAATTGACATATCCCAAAGTGACTACCATTTGGATATGGGGAACGACACGAAGGAATTAAAGAAGGGGCGAGGCTCTAGCTTAAAAAATATTTGTCAAAGTTATGTTCACTAATAGTATTGAAATTGGATTTTAAATACTTAGTGTGGTACATAATATATATATGTATTGATGTTCAGAATCCGCTTGAGCTGGATACTGACTTCAAACCGAGATTCTCTGCGAATCGGAAACGGGACGAAAGTCGCGATTGTTTCGACCGCAGATACCTAAGTTTAGGAACTACCCTTTGGGTATGTACTAAATTAGGAACTGTTATAATGCAACTAGTTTGACTAGAGACATTATCTCTCTATCATGTTTAATCCGTTGCGGATAAAACCTTTATATTCTAGAACACTAAAGTGTTTCATTATATAAAGATGATACTGAGATAAACACATTAGATGTGAATAACAGAAAATTTATTTTTTGAATATAAATAAAATCTCAAACATATAAAATGACAATAAATAGCTCAAATTGATTTGATCAATAGAGACTTATTTGTGGCATTGTTGTCTAGGACACAATTAAACGAGACTCGTATATCCACACTTTTGAAGAGTGGGTACTAGGACTGATTGACTATTCAAATAAGGTCTGCGAATCTAGTTTATTAGGTTAAATACCTAAAATACTATTTACTTGGTAATAGAAAATGGCCACCGATCTGTTAGCCTATTCATGGTGAAGTTAGTGGGCCCATATCTAGCTAGACTAGATGTGAACATGAATATTTCGTGACCTTAACGGATGTAGCATCACGTTATGGTTATGTGTTTCTTTTGAAGAACACAGATCGGAAACTTTTTGAGTTTCAACACGAAGTATATAAACAGATCGGCTATAGTTATTCCGCCACGGTTAAACCGTAATGGAAATTGCTTAAGCAGTAGTTTCATACGTACATGAAAGAGTACAGTATTCTTTCATATAAGGACTCCATCCGTGACACGTCAGTTAGACGGTGTGTCCGAACCAAAACCCAATTTTGTTGGACATGATAAAGTTTATCATGAGTCGCTCTGAGCTACTATTTCCTTCTACAGGATATGCATTAACAGTACCAAAACTTATTTAGAATAAGGTTCCATGTAAATCTGTTTGACAATATCAATAGGATATGAACAGGAAAGAAACGGGGTTTCTCATTCCTGATAATTTGGGTATGCCAGGCATACTTTTTGGTTTTATACTAAACAAGGACCCAAATTGGATAAGTGCCTATATAGGTTATCCTAAGGGAAACCTTAAGTATAGTACTTATAAATCCCACATGAGAACAATGTAATTGTTGCTCACCATACGGTTTTCCTGAGAGGATACCGATATGCAGTGGTCAGTGGGAGGATAGTGATACTCGATGAAAATCGGAGTAACACTGTTCAAGGCACGAAGTCCTTAATGGAACACAAATAGTTCATCTATGATGAATCTATACCATTAATCTTCAAATACACAAGAACTAGTAGATCGGATAGAGTCAGAAAACAACCTAGGGTATGGGTTTCTGATCTCGCCCCATGAAGATATCAATCTCATGGAGGTGTACCATCCGACTACGTTAAGGGGAGTGATACGAGGTATCGACTCCCTGTTATGGCAAAGCGCCATGAATCCGAAATGGATTTCATGTATAACAACTATTTTGGATACTAGTTGTTGTACCACAAGGCATTGTGCCTATTGGTACAATAAATGTCTTCAAGGAAGACATACATGGAAGGCAACATACCAACGTACAAAGCTGGGCTTTTGACGGAAAGGTGTCGTTATCAACATTGTGTTAATAACGGTTCACCTTTTACCTGTTGCCATGGTAAATCCATTTTGAAAATGCTTGAAAATAACTGTATATTTCATTTATGAAATGTGTCAATTATAAATCAAAATCGCTTTCCTGAAAAAGGAAACCTTTTGGAGAATGTTTATAACATTCTGACGATTTTGTAACCGACAAACAAGGTTTGCAGGTTATTCGATCCATGTTTGGATCATTGCAAGCATAAGGTTCTTGGAACTGTAGTTTTGAAATAATCATAATGGTTTATGATTTGACTCAAAACGAAATAATTCTTGTGTATATAAGGAGGTTAGTGGGAGAGCGGCACTAACATTAAATTCCCATAAAGCAATGGTGAAAGCTTGGCTTTCATAGATATTCTTTCAATAGAAATTCTCCGTAGAATTCTGGGGAGTAACAACCTTTATTCAAGGAATAAAGATCTACTGGGATAGATTTGGAGTTGTTAACACTCTCTGGGAAATCGTACATTTAAAATGTACTTGTATTGGTGTCTCATACGCTTCGAGCATATGGAGTCACAATCGGGTCAATCCTAGTGATAGTCACTAAATTGAAATTGAGAACATCTGTTAGTATCTTAGAGAACTAAAGATGTTGTCTTAAACTATGGAGAAGGAGAACTTGAAGTGACTGGGATCACCACTGCAAGTTTCCAAACTATTAAATACTACGGTACTATAAAGTTTGAATTACGGGACAGTGAGCTGGAAATATTCCAAGCAAGATAACTGTTGCCGAATAAACAACAAATACGGATACGGATTATTGCTGCAGCTGAGCGCAAAAGAAGCCATTTGGATCGAACATAAATCTAATTAGATTAGATATAGTTCTGTTAGCAGCTGAACTAGGCGTCAGCACAGGCTAAGGAATTAAAGGTCTCATCGACGATCCAGATATATACTTCTATATCATCTGATTCGTTCGGATCATACATCGTGGTGATGTGATGATCGTGTAAATCGCGTCAGACGATAAGCAAACAAATCCGCTGACGAAAACCTTTCCTCAGCAATTTGAGCGAACCTTACATAGTTCAAGTGTTGGAACACTTGAGTGACTCGCTACGTGCCAAGTGGGAGATTGTTGGATAATATGACCCATAGCGTCACTATTTGCACAGATCATTGTGTTGTTGTAGCAAATTAACTATGTAACAAGGAAATTGCACTCTCATCATTTGTGATTAGATCACCATAGATATATAAATGAAGAGAGGTCCCTATGATTAGTTCCTGGATTGAGATGATATGAGACAGTATCAGTCCACGAAGGATTAATCATTAAATATCCCTAGCCGCAGTGTTATCGAGACTGGACATCGATAATGCGGAATAGGCTAGTATTGCACTTGTGCGCGTTGTGAGGGCACAACGGCATAGTTCTCATATATATAAGTGTTGGAGACTTATGCAAGTGCGATAGGAGGTCGTGTTTCACCGATGGTACGGGAAACAGCTTCGCTCTGGATAGACCCCTTCGGAATCCCATTGGTATTATGAATAGGTGTCTATGGGAGGCCGAAATCGAGGTAGGTGTGTATAGTCTTAACCTGAGACTTGCATCGCTAATACTTACGATAATCGATAAACTTTGGATTTGGTGGTTGGGGGCTTTGACCGGTTCTGTGTCTACCACTTCTGGGTTTATCAGAGAGTCGTAGTGTATTGGATGTGATGTCAGACGGAAGTATCACTCCAGTCATAGTGGAGATGATGTCACGCAGGATACGGTATTAGTGCTCTTAAGTGATGCGCATCCAATCGTGATATTATGACCAGGTCATGAATATCCGATTATAGAGACTAGTTACCAGACATCCGATATGTGTTTCGGACGGGGCAGACACTTATCCAGCCCCAGCCCTAACACGTGACTATCGATACTGGGCCGATATGCACAATACGTGAGTATACTACGCTTGATATAGATCTAAATATTCTTAAAAGGATATGTCCGGAAAATTGGGATGACTTGGTGCTTTGCTAGGAGTTGACCTTGTCTCATAAATCGGTAGAACGTAGTACTTGGTACGTACGTGATTCAGTTACACCGACGACCGTATTTATAGCCAACTTATCCGGAGATCTCATGGGTCGCTTCCCGATAATCCACCGATGACGCACAACTCGCACTCTTGAATAATATGGGATTATATAGAAGAGAGAGAAAATTAATCTAGGATTAATTACGGAGATATTTTATCTAGATAAAATATCGTCGTCGAGAGAGAGATAATGATTAATTTGGAATTATCGATGAATTAATATATTCGATAATTAAACGAAATTAGATTTCGACGCGGAATTAAAATTAGATTTTAATTCGGGCGAACGAATTAATTTAGAATTAATTCGTTAGCGACGTGAATAGTGAATTCGCTAGGCGTAATCACTTAATTACGACGCGACGGAAAATTCGTTAATTTAGAATTAGCGAACCCGAGCCCGAGTGTGATTGCGAGCGCATTCGTATTTCGAATTCGAGTGCGGCAACGCAAGTCACATCAAGCGTCAAATCAATCGTCACATCAAGCGTCAAATCAAACGTCACTTTGAGTGATGTGACATTTGATTGATTGATGTGAGTGATTGATTGATTGAAAAGTCATGACACACATCACATCACTTTATTAAAGTTGATGTGAATAGTGATAGATGAGATGTGTAATTAATTGTTTGACTTTTTAAATGCAAATGCAATGCAAATGCAAGTGAAATGCTTTTGGAATTTCAAGCCAAGTATATAAGATATACTTAAAATACATTTGGTAACAATTACACATTTCTTTCTCTCTCATTTCTCTCTTCTTGTTCACGCCCAAGGGGCAAAACTTTCTGTTTTTGTTCTTCAAAAACCGTGAGTTCAAGGGGAGCAAGGGTGGGTTTTTGTGGCAAAAACTCAAGTGTTAGCACACTTACGAGTCTTGCGAAGGTGGTAGGGAGGTTCACCCATGAGCCGGGATCTATCGGACGAGGCTTGGAGCTCCGTTTCGTCATCTCAAAACTGAAAAACGTGGACAGTGGACTGCAGTGAATGGCGCCACTTGACAGTGAGTTTTTGGCTTCGTTTCGCCTCCAAATCGACTCAACCGATCGATGTGAGTATTCCGCTACCTCCGTTGATGTGTTCACTCATTGTTTCATGCTTAGATTTGATCTTGGGACCTAATAGAAACTCAACAAATACAAGCGAGGAAGTTGCTAAATACTTACATCGATCGGTAGAGGCGATGTGATGAAGAACAAAAATCAAATTCTGCCCTCCTACAGTTCATGACAGTGAAGAATTTGGCACTCCATGGATTCGGCCATTGATGTCCATTAAGCTCCAAGCTTTGTGATGAAATGATTCCATGCACACGGGTGGGGGTTCCCTATCACCTTTGTACGACTTTGGAAGTGTGCTAGCACGTAGATTTTGCAACAAAATCATCACTTCATCCTCTCTATTCTTCTCGGCAGTGACCAGAAAACATAGAGGAAGAACAGCCCATTTGGGTGTGAATGAGAGAAGAAGAATGAGAGAGAGTGTGTTGTGTGATGAATTGGTTGGTGAGGAGAAAGTGTATCATATACATTAAATAATCATGCCAAGCATAATTACTATTCACGTCGCTAACGAATTAATTCTAAATTAACACGTTCGCTCGAATTAAAATCCAATTTTAATTTCGCGTCGAAATCCAATTTCATTATATATATCAAATATATTAATTTATCGATTAATTCCAAATTAATCGTTCTCTCTCTTTAAATGATATTTTATCCTAGATAAAATATCTTCGTAATGAATCCCAGATTAATTTTCTCTCTCATCAAATTAATCCGATATTAATTAAAGTGCGAGTCATACGTCATCGGTGAATCTTGGGAAGCGACCCATGAGATCCCCGGATATGTTGGCAGTAAATACGGTCGTCAGACTATCTGAACACGTATGTACCTAGTACTACGTTTTACCAATTTACAAGACAAGGTTGGCTTCTAGCAAAGCGCCATGCCTACCCAATTCTCCAGAAATATCCTTACAGGAATAAGCGATCTATATCAGGCGTAGTATACGTGGTATTGTGCATGTCGATCCAGTATCGGATGCCACGTGCTAGGCCTGGAGCTGGAATTATGTCTGCCCCGTACGAAGCACATGTCGGATGTCTGGTAACTAGTCTCTATAATCGGATATACATGACCTAGTCATAATATCTCGGTGACTGCAGTACTTAAGAGTACTAGTACCGTATCCTACGTGACATTATCTCCACTATGACTGGAGTGATACTTCTGTCTTGACATTACACCCAATACACTACGATTCTCAATATACCCAGCAGAGGCATACACAGAACCTGTTAAAGATCTGGACGACCAAAACCAAAGCATATTGATTGTCGTAAGTATTAGCAGTGCAAGTCTCAGGTTAAGACCAAATACACCTACCCTAATTTCGGACTTCCATAGACACATAGTCATACTACCAATGGAATTCTGATGAGCGAAGCTGTTTTCCATACCATCAGTAAAACACAACCTACTATTACACTTGCATGAGTATCTTATACCCAAATATACGAGAACTATGCTATTGTGCCCTCACAACGCGCACAAGTGTAACACTAGTCTTTTACGCATTTATCGATGTCCAATCTCGATAATACTCTGACTATGGATATTTAATGATTATACCTTCGTGGACTGATACTGTCTCATATCATCTCAATCCAGGAACTAATCATATGGACCTCCTATCATTTATACATCTAGGTGATCTAATCACAAATGATAAGAGAGCAATCTTCTTTTTCACATAGTTAATTTGTACAACAACACCATGATCTGTATAAATAGTGATGCTATGGGTCATAACTGTCCAACAATCTCCCGCTTGGCCCATAGCCAGTCACTCGAGTGTTTACCACCCGAACTATATACGGTTCGCTCAAACTGCTGAGGAAAGGCTTTCGTCAGCGGATTTGCATGATTATCGTCTGATGCGATTTATACGATCATCACATTGCCACGATGTATGATCCGAACGAATCTGATGAATAGTCGAAGTATATATCTGGATCGTTGATGAGACCGTTAATTCTTTAGCCTGCGTTGTAGCCTAGCTCAGCTGCTAACAGAACTATATCTAATCTAATTAGATTTGTTCATGACCCAGATGGCTTCTGTTGCTGCCTCAACTACAGCAATTACCCGTATTTGTTGTTTATTCAGTAATAGTATCTTGCTTGGAAGATTTCCAGCTCACTGTTCCGTTATTCAAACTGTATAGTTCCGTTGTTTTTAGTGGTTAGGAAACTTACAGTAGTGATCCCAGTCACTTCAAGTTCTCCTTCTCCATAGTTTAAGACATCATCCTTAGTTCTTTAAGATACTAACGGATGTTCTTAACATTAATCCAGGGACTATCACCTGGATTGGCCTGATTGTGACTCCATATGCTCAAAGTGTATGAGATACCAGGTCACGTACATTTTTCAATGTACGAGTTCTCGGAGAGTGTCAACAATTTTAAATCTATCCAGTAGATCATTATTCCTAGAGTAAAGGTTGTTTCTCCCAAGAATTCTACGGAGAATTTTCTCGAAAGTCAAGCTTTCACCGATTATATTATGGGAATATCATTTCCAAGAAATGACATATTATCATTATTAGGACAGTCATTGTCAGTTCGCTCCCATTAACCTCCTTATATACACAAGAATCATTTACGTTTTGAATTAAATCATACACCATTATGATTACATCAAAACATCAGTTCCAATAACATAATGCTTACTTCAATCCAAACATGGATTGAATAACCTGCAAACCTTGTTTGCTAGTTTTGGTACAACAAAACCGTTAAGATGTTGTAAACATCCTCCAAAAGGTTTCTGTTAAGGAAAGCAGTTTTGGCATTCAGCTGTCATATTTCATAAATGAAACATGCATCACCAGCAAGCATTATCTAAATGGATTTACCATGGCAACAGGTAAAAGGTTTCGCCGTAATCGACACAATGTTGATAACGATACCTTTTCGCTACAATCCTAGCTTAGTACGTGGGTATGTTGCCATCCATGTGTATCTTCCTTGAAGACTCATATAGTACCAACAAACACAATGTCTTATAGTACAACAATTAGTACCCAAACATAGTTGGTATGCATGGAATCCATTTCGGACATCATGGCACTTTGCCATAGTAGGGAGTCGATACCTTGTATCACTTCCTCATACATAGTCAGTTGGTCTTCTTCAATAAGATTGATATCTTTATGAGGTGAGATCAGAAACCCATACCCCAGGTTGTTTTCTGACTCTCTCCGACCTACGCGGTTCTTGTGTATTCGAAGATTACTAGTACAGTTTCATCCTTGATGAACTATTTTCGTTCCATTAAGGACTCGGTGCCTTGAACAGTATTACTCCAATTTTCATCGCGTTTTACTATCCTCATACTTACCACTGCATATCGGTATTCCTCTTAGGAAAACCACATGGCGAGCAACAATTACATTGTTCTCTAGTGAGTTGTATAAGTACTATACTTTGGTTACCCTAGGTTAACCAATTACATTAGGCACTTATCCTATTTGGGTTCTAGTTTGGTATCATCCAAACATATGCCTAGCATACCCCAATCTACAGGAGTGAGAAAAACCCAATTTCTTTCCTGTTCATATCTAATATGAAGTCTGTCTAACAGATTTTCATGGAACCTTATTCAAAATAAGTATTGCACTGTAAAATGCTTATCCGTTGAAGGAAAATGGTAGCTCAGAGCGACTCATGATTAACCTTATCATGTCCAACAAAATTCAGTTTCTCCGTTCGGACACACCGTCAAACTGACGTGTTCCGAAAGGAGTCCTCATTGAAAGAATACTATACTCTTTCAAGTATTTTAGAAACTTATTGCTTGAGTATTTTCATCATGGTCTATGTTTTAATACTTTAGCCGATCTGTTTGTCTATTTCGTGTCGAAACTCTAAAAGTTTTCGATTTATGTTTCAAAAGAAACAATAACCATAACGAGATGCCACATCCATAAAGGTCACGAAACATCCATATCCACCTCTAGCCCAGCTAGATACTTACGTCACTATGAACGAGGGCTAACAGATCGATGACACTTACACTTTTACCAAGTAAAAGGTATTTTAGGCACTTTCCCAATAAACTAGATTCGTAGACATCATTTGAATAGGATCAAATTCGTCATAGTATCCACTCTTCAAAAGTGCGGATATACGAGTCTTATTTAATGTGTCCCAGACAACACTGCCATAAATAAGTCTTATCTGATCAAATCAGTTTGAGCTACTTGTTTGTCAAGTTATATCTTTGAGATTTATTTATATTCAAAATATGAATACTGTTATTCACATCTAATGTATTTATCTCAATATCATCTTTATAAAATGAAACACTTTAATGTCCTATAGTATAAAGGTATACTCGTAACGAGTTATACTCGATATAGAGATAATGTTTCTAGTCAAACTAGTTACATTATAACAGTTTCCTAATTCAAGTACACACCCGAATGGTAGTTCCTAAACTTAGGTATCTACGGTTAAAACAGTGACTTTCATCCCGTTTTTGATTCGCAGATCAATCTCAACTGAAGTCAGTATCTTGCTCATAGTAGATGCTGCACACCAGTACATATTTATATATCACACTAAGTATTTAAAATCCAATTTTAATACTAGTAATGAACATATTTATGACAAATATATTTGAAGTTAGAGCCTTGTCCGTCTTCAATTCCTTCATGTCTGCCTTGTGCATACAGCAGTCACGCTTCAGTGACCCCATTTGCCACAGTTTAAGCAGACATCTTGGGATATGTCCTTTATCTTCCTAGAAGATAATAATGTTTTTGCCTTTGCCCTATTCTATATCCAAGAAGCCTTTGGCCAAGCATTGGGTTTCTGGAATATCAAAGTAAGGTGCGCCTTGCGCTTCTTGCCTTATTGCAAACTATGGCTTTATCTCCTTGAGAATAGCCATTAACTCTCCAAGAGTCATTAATTGCAATTTAATACTTCTAAGGTCTAAGAATAGATCTATGAAGATCCTTCAATTTCATTATCATACTTCAAGGATCTAATCCTTAGTCCTGATTAAGAAATTAAGGAGTCTATTTTGGCAACCATAATGGATTAAGCACTAAAGTTATCATCATATGAATCTTCCAAAGATCATGCTCTACTATTTTCTTAACTCCGGGCTTAGGCCTAAGATGTTATTTTATCAAATAAAGTAACTTCTTAGTTTTCAGGACTATCATGATATTTTATTCCCAATTTGAAAATTAAAGTCGTTTAAATACATTTTCTCTAGGATTATGTTTTAAACACTAATCTTTCAATTTAATCTTGATTGTAATAGTCCAACTATTTAATCAACAATTTCAGGTACTTTTAAATATAATGATTACTATAGTCCAACTATATAATCAACTATACTTTTAATTTGTAAAATTTAATTATATTGATTACTATAATCCAATTATAAAATCAACTATAAATTGAAATAGTTTGAATATAGTCCTACTGTTTAATTAAAACAACATAAAATATTAATCCAACTAATACTTGAATTTATTTGACGAATGATATTTGATTGAGCGCTTATGGCAAGTAACTAAACGAATAATGCAAATCTAATACTTGCCTCCCACTATTTTTCGGCAAGCCTATAACTCTCTGTCGAGAACTCGGGAAATCGTGTTTCCTAGTGGGCTAGGATCCCGTTAAATAACACACAATCTTGACTTTGGCCAACAAATTGTATGATACTTAACTAGGTAGATCTCTAAGATCAATTGGATCCAATCCAATTCCTAGATCCAGTAGGTGGACATCCAAATACTAAACATATATCTTATATATGCCAATATATCCAATATATTCCCTAACCTTTTTCCTCTGAATCAACTAAGCCTTGGCTTTGGCACGACAAACTTAGTGATCCCAGTTAAATGGAACCCATTGACCATGGAAAGCTTCGTAATCAATGTCGATGGACAAGAAGTGATCTTGACTTTGGCCAACAAATCACAACTTGGACAAGACACCAATATGTAACAAAGCCTTCGTGATTCAAACACATCCTCGACGGAAAAAGGCCTTGACTTTAGCCAACAAGCCAATGCCAGTCTTGGATCTTGAGTAAGAATCTCTCAATGGAAGGAAAAACACTTAATATTATTTGAGGTTTTTCACGTGAAAATTGGCAACCAATTTATTATCTTTATTAAGGTCTCATCATCATACACCCTTAAACATGCATTCTAAACACATAATAAAACGCGTATAAATAAAATAATAATGATATGCGGATGGATACTTAACACATTGATCCTAGATCAAATCTCTCCATTTCCTCTCTCCCGCTAGCACAAGTATCATTTCTACCCGTTACAGTACACTTCTAAAGAAACCTCATTTACATTGAGGGGAATAGGTGAGAAGAGAAATACAATGAGAAATGAGGTAATATGCTGGACACGCAGGTCCAATTTAATAAATTCCAACTTTATTACAACAATTTCTAAAGTTGCCCCACCCGTCTAATATCCATCCGATATACATTATTCATGCATCACAACCATGTATTCACACAAGCATGTTATCAATCAATCTAATCCAATTAAATAATCTGAATATTAATGAACATCCAATATTCAAACAACGATTTGATTTTGCGCGAGTCAAACTCGATTTGCGAATAAGCACTCAAAGTACGAATTCTTGAATTAAATTAAACTACAACATTAAATCCAATTTAATATGTATTTAATATTAATTCTCTATTTAATTACAAATTAAACACTACACTTTATTAACGAACCTTTACGACTTAAATTTCAAATGCAATCATTACGGGTCTCAAAGCCCGATTAACATCCAATGTTAATTCAATTAAAGTCTAATTGGGCTTTCAATTAATTTCTTAAGGCATGGGCTTTTGGTCAACATGGGTCAAACCTAAATACTAAAGCCCATTAAAAAGAATCACCCATGTATGCCTTTGAAACCAATTTAGGCCCATTAGGCCCAATTAAAGTTAAAGGTCCATTAGTCGCATTTGAAGTTTACGGAAGTGGTTTTGGGCCCAATTGGATCCAACCAATTTAGCATAAACCTAACTTGGTACAACCAAACCCATTAAAGCCCAATTACAACTTTCAAGCCCAATTTCTAAAATTGGCCCACCATAATTAAATTACAAAATCCAATTTCACAATTTAATTATTCAAAAGTGTATAACATAATCAATTACCCAATTCAATATTTCCAAAACATCAATTAGCGTAATTAATCATGCTCATTATCATCATCACATGTCCAACACATTTTATCAAAAATCAAACCCATTTCATGCTTTATATGTCTCAGCCATAGTAGGGTTTTTCAAAATCGATTCGGTTTTTATCAAATTAAATCCATAATCAACATTTCCCCAATGATTCCAACTCATCCAATGAATCAAAAATAAAAAATCCAAGACATTTAGGGCACCAATGTATTCAGCCAAGCCTTACATTTTGGGCAAAATTATTCCAAACAAAATTTCAAGAAATTGATCCAATCAATCTTCAATTAAACATGTATTAAGCATACTCAATCATCCAATTTCATTAAATCATGCTCAAATACATTTTACCCAATTTTAACCATAAATCAAAGTTTCATGCTTTTACTCGCTCTGATACAAAATTAATTTAGCAATTTATTTGCTTTCCAAAAGTCAAACAATAAAGCTTTCCAACAAATCCAACAACTACAATCAATCACATCAATCAATCAAATGCACATCACTCAAAGTGACATGTGATTTGACGCTTGATGTGACTAGCGATTTGATGTTTGATTTAACTTGCGTTCTGCACTCAAATTTGAAATGTGAATGCGCTTGCAAATAATCCCGGGCTCAGGTTCACTAATTCCAAATTAACGAATTTTCCGTTGCGTCGTAATTAAATCTAATTTAATTAAATAATCACGCCAAGCATAATTACTATTCACGTCACTAACGAATTAATTCTAAATTAACTCGTTCGCCCGAATTAAAATCTAATTTTAATTTCGCATCGAAATCCAATTTCATTTTATATATCGAATATATTAATTTTTCGATTAATTCCAAATTAATCGTTCTCTCTCTTTAAATGATATTTTATCCTAGATAAAATATCTTCGTAATTAATCCAGATTAATTTTCTCTCTCATCAAATTAATCCCAGATTAATTAAAGTGTGAGTCATACGTCATCGGTAATTCTTCAGGAAGTGACCCATGAGATCCTCGGATATGTCGGCAGTAAATACGGTCGTCGGACTATCCGAACACGTACGTACCTAGTACTATATTTTACCGATTTACAAGACAAGGTTGGCTTCTAGCAAAGCGCCATGCCTACCCAATTCTCTAGAAATATCCTTACAGGAATAAGCGATCTATATCAGGCATAGTATACGTGGTATTGTGCATGTCGATCCAGTATCGGATGCCACGTGCTAGGCCTGGGGCTGGAATTGTGTCTGCCCCGTACGAAGCATATGTCGGATTTCTGGTAACTAATCTCTATAATCGAATATACATGACCTAGTCATAATATCCCAATGGCTACAGTACTTAAGAGTACTAGTACCGTATCCAACGTGACATCATCTCCACTATGACTGGAGTGATACTTCCGTCTTGACATCACACCCAATACACTACGATTCTCAATATACCCAACAGAGGCGTACACAACCTGTTAAAGCCCTGGACGACCAAAACCAAAGCATATTGATTGTCGCAAGTATTAGCGGTGCAAGTCTCAGGTTTAGACCAAATACACATACCCTGATTTTGGACTTCCATAGACACATAGTCATACTACCAATGGAAATCCGAGGGGGTCTATCCAGAGCGAAGTTGTTTTCCATACCATCGGTAAAACACAACCTCCTAGTACACTTGCATGAGTATCTTATACCTAAATATATGAGAACTATGCTATTGTGCCCTCACAACACGCACAAGTGTAATACTAGTCTTTTACGCATTATCGATGTCCAATCTCGATAATACTCTGACTAGGGATATTTAATGATTATACCTTCGTGGACTGATACTGTCTCATATCATCTCAATCCAGGAACTAATCATATGGACCTCCTATCAGTTATACATCTAGGTGATCTAATCACAAATGATAAGAGAGCAATCTCCTTTGTCACATAGTTAATTTGTATAACAACACCATGATCTGTACAAATAGTGATGCTATGGGTCATAACTGTCTAATATTTAGCATAATTTCACAATCTGATAAAGCAGGCAGAGAAGGATTTGAAACCTAGGCTTGAAACCTCCATCATGCTTACAGGTATGGACCTGAAGCCATGAGGTCCAAAGAAAAATAAGTGCAAGGCCAAGGCTCCAGATCACCTAAAGCCCAATGGTAAAGTGGAGAAGAAAAATGGAAAGAGGAAATATTTCTTTTGTGGAAAAAAAGGGTCATTGGAAAAAAGACTGCAGATCCTTGAAAGCCAAGGAAGCTAGGGAAGCCCAAGAGGCCAATAAGCCCAATGCTTCAGGTATGTTGTATATGATTGAACTATATTCTCAAAACTCTGAACTTTTTACTTGGGTGTTTGACACTGGTTGTGGGACTCACTTGTGTAACAATGTGCAGGGCCTAAGAAACAGTAGGAGACTCCGTCATGGGGAGGTTGACTTACGCATGGGTAATGGAGAAAACTGGCTGCATTGTGCATGGGGACTTATTCATTAGTTTTTCCGAATGATTTAGTTTTTAACTTAGAAGATTATGTTTATGTACCTTCTCTAGTAAAAAATATCATTTCAATTTCTTCTTTATGTAATAAAGACTTTTCATGACTGATAAGTTGTAATGAATGTTCTATTTATTTCAATGAAATAAAATATTGAGATGGTATTTTGAATAATGGTATCTATGTCTTACAAACTAACAAAGAATGTTCAACCTCTAATATATACAATGCTAACTGGAATAATCTCAATGAATCACTTCTATGGCACAGTCGCTTAGGTCATATCAATGAAACAAGATTAACTAAGCTACATAAGGATGGGTATTTCAGACCCTTCAAATATGAACCTTATGGAACTTGTGAGTCTTGTTTACTTGGTAAAATGACCAAATTATCCTTCAAAGGTAAATGACAGCGTGCAGCGGAGACATTAGAACTCATACACTCTGATGTTTGTGGACCAATGTCAGTCATCGGCAGAGGTGGATTCTCCTACTTTATTACCTTATCGATGATCACTCACGATATGGGTATGTGTACCTTATGTGGTATAAACTTGAAGCTTTTGAGAAATTCAAAGCTGAAGTAGAAAACCAGCTTAATAAAAGTATTAAGTCACTAAGGTCTGACCGAGGTGGTGAATACTTAAGTAACGAATTTCAAGATTACTTGAGAGAAAATGGCATTGTTTCCTAGTGGACTCCTCCGAAAACTCCACATTATAATAGCATCTCCGAAATGAGAAATCGGACATTATTAGATATGGTCCGATCAATGATGTCAGACACAGATCTACCTCTTTCATTTTGGGGACTTGCTTTAGAAACTGCAATACTACTACTAAACCATGTTCCTTTTAAGACGGTTAGTCAAACATTATATGAATTATGTTCTGGGAAACGTCCTAGTTTAGTTATCTAAGAGTTTGGCATAAGTCAAGCTCACACAAACTAACAAATTGGATGAGAGGTCAATTAAATATAAGTTTGTAGGATATTCCTTGAACTCAAGAGCATACGTGTTCTACGTCCCAAATGAATAAAGAACATTTGTCTCACGAAATGCTAAATTTCTAGAGAATGAATTCATTCTCAAGAAATATAGTGGGAGTAGACTTGACCTCGATGAGGTACGAGAAGAACAAACTAACATAAAACTAAACCCCAGGCCCCTCAAAAGGGCAGCAACGGAACAACCACAAGGTTATGAACTTAGAAGGTCTGGTAGGGAAATACATGAGCCTGAATGATATGGTTTCCATATTGATGAGGAACATGATCATGTCATTGATAATGACGATCCCACCAGTTATGACGAAGCAATGCGTGACATTGATTCAGTCAAGTGGCTTGAGGCAATGAAATCCGAAATAGACTCTATATATCATAATCAAGTCTGGAACTTGGTAGATGCACCTGAAGGGATAAAACCCATAGACTGCATATGGATTTACAAGCGTAAAACTGATGTAGAAGGCAACATCCAAACCTATAAGGCTAGGTTGGTGGTGAAAGGTTATAGACAAATCCAATGAATTGACTATGAGGAAACCTTCTCGCTTGTTGCAATGATAAAGTCCATTCGAATTTTACTAGCACTAGTTGCACACTTTGATTATGAGATTTGGCATATGGATGTCAAAATAGCTTTCCTTAATGAGATCCTTGTAGAGGAAGTCTATATGACACAACCTTAGGGGTTTGCATCTAAGGATGATCATAATAAAGTATGAAAGCTTAAACGATCTATTTATGGACTCAAACAAGCCTCCAGAAGTTGGAATATACAATTTGATGAGACAATCAAAGAATTTGACTTCATCAAAAATGTATACGAGCCTTGTGTTTACAGGAAAAGTAGTGGGAGTGATGTTGTATTTCTTATGTTCTATGTTGATGACATATTAACCATCGGGAATTATATTCCCATGATGCAAGCCACCAAGCAATGGTTATCTCAAAATTTCTCCAAGAAAGATTTGGGAGAAGCAGTCTACATCCTCGGCATTAAGATCTACGGTGATAAATCTAAGAGGTTGTTAGGACTTTCTCAATCTGCATACATAAATAAAGTTTTGAAAAAGATTCGAAATAGAAGATTCCAAAAGAGGTAATTTGCCTACTTGTCATGGAATCAAATTATCTAAGGAGTAATGTCCACATACTCCTTCATATAGAGAGCGTATGAGTAGGATCTCTTTTGCTTCAGCATTAGGATCGATCATGTACGCTATGCTTTGTACAAAACTTGATGTCTCTTATGCTCTTAGCATAACGAGCAGGTATTAGGCAAATCCTGGTGAGCAACACTGGGTAGTTGTCAAAACAATCCTCAAGTATCTAATAAGAACTAAGGATGTGTTTTTGACACACGGAGACTGTTCTGAGACGAAAGTCATTGGTTACTATGATGCGAGCTTTCAGACCGATAGGGATGACAGCAGATCTCAAACAGGATATCTGTTTATTTTGAATGGCGGTGCTGTCAGTTGGAAAATATCAAAGTAGTCAACTATAACTGACTCCACCACTTAAGCCGAGTATATTGCAGCATCTGAGGTAGCTAAAGAAGTAGTCTGGATAAAGAAGTTCATCATGGAACTGGAAGTACTCCCTGTGATAATTAATGGCATCAGGATGTACTGTGACAACACGGGCGCCGTTGCACAATCAAAGGAACCAAGGTCCAACCAGAAATCCAAGAATATACTCAGGTGATTTCATCTCTACAAGGAGATTGTTGAGAGAAAATAAGTTTTATAGAGAAAATACCCACAGAAGATAATCTTGCAGATTCTCTGACTAAAAGGATGACTCAACAAAAGCATGATAGGCACACCCGAGAGTATGGTATCCAGATTCATACTAGTTGGCTAAAGTGCAAGTGGGCGATTGTTAGGGATATGACATATACCCAACTTTTGGATGGGCTATATGTACATGTATTTGTAATATTTTCATTAATTAATAAAATGGCAATCTTTATTATACGTGTCTTACATAACTTATATGAATCATCAACATTGTAATAAAGCCCTTTGAGTATAAAATGATGGCTTCCACGCCTTATGAGAATCATTACTCTTAAATGTTCTTAGTCATAGTTTTGTGAATAATGTGGGCATTCACAAAGCGGGACACTAGCATGATGATAAAATCTGCCCTTAAGTGGGGTAGGCAATCTCATAGGCTACTAGCGGAGATCCGCCCGCTTGGTGTATCATATGGATGCATGAGTTGCTCGTGTCTATCGAACTGACCACCGAAAGTTTTCATGTGGAGTGTTTATCCCATGTGTCTGTGAGAACTTTCATGTATCGATTGTATGACTAGTCCTTAGAATTGAGGTCTTTACAATCTTATGTGTGGATCAAATAACTTTGACATTCTCCTTCCTCTGTTCAAAAGATCTTGTCATAAGGGTATGATTGGGTCATTTGTTGAAACACATGAAGTTTGTAAAGATACAACGGAGAATCGCCACTCTCTCGTATAATATTTTCTTATAAGAGTAGTATTTCAGTTCGCGGGTCGATATGTGTGATCAGTACTTGAGACTGAGGCCACATCGGAAGAATCATGTGAGATTCTTGGGTTAGCATGATTCTTGACACTATCAACATCATACCTTTGACCATATGGGTAGACACTTTCCGTACCCTAGGTCAATAGGTGGGGATACAATGAGGCGAGGGACCGTATAATATGTAAATCATATAAAGAATGGGTATATATATCTTTATTTCTCATTTGGGGGCCTTGGCATGTTGCTAAATGTCAACCTTGGTCATTGAAATCGAACGACCATCTGATCGGAGGATAATTTATGTTTGATTAAATTATCATGATTCATTTCAGGTCCAACTTGAGGGAACCCAAAAAGGCACACACAACAAAGTCGAAATCAATGGTTAACAGTGCACAGTAAATATTTAACAGCATATATGATTGCTGTAGGAATTGTTCATAAATGGTTCAATATGTTTAATTATTGAACAGATCATTTATGAGGTTCCATGGTGGCTTAGGGATTGGTGAATGACGATAGGGGCACTTTGGGAATTGGAATAAATAGATTTAAAAAAATTACTATTTATGTGAATAGTAATGCATGAATAGTAAAAATTTTATTTTTATTATTTGTTTTGAATTCAAATTCGGCCGAAACTCTTATTAGGGTTTTATAATCTCATTAAACCACTAAATTAAGATCCAATGGCTAAGATTAAATTGGCTTTTATCTCATATCGGTTTCTTAATTAATTTTGTTGTCTTTGGAGCACTATATAAACCCAAAGAATTCTTCACAAATTTTTGCACGAAACCTTTCATATCTTGGGTTTATATAAGTGAGAAACTCTAAAGTTTAAGAGTAAGCCACTGATTTTGAGGATCCTTAAGTCTAATTGATTAGAAGAACCTTGAGTGAAAAGTTTTGAGGTATTTGCCTAGGCTAACACTAAGGGCACAATACCTGTGCACTCAAGGCGTAGTCTTGCCGTTGAGTTTTGGCTTTGGTGTGTGCATCTTTGGAGGCCATACATTTGGGTGGCTCTTTGGAACGTGGAAGAGATTGCTGAGTTCGAGAAAAGCTTGTAGATTGAAGGGTGGACTGAAGGAGTCTACGATTCAAGTAAGTCATTTTTCTTTTTTTATTTTAATTAGAGTTCTTATGATAGTTAGCATGTTTAGGTTTATGGTCTTTGCATGTTTTATGAGTTTTATGCTTAGAATATATAGTGACATGCCTAGGCTTGTAGAATAATCAAAATAAATGGGTCTTGGGCAAAGGGAAAGTGGCACATAATTTTTATTTTTCCACTGCGCACTCGCAGCCGCTTCCCAACAAATGAGATACGTATAGTTGTGTATAAAGAATATCGATTCTTACAATATGACAATTGTAGTTATTGGATATCGGATCTCCAGTCTGGTTATTTGAAATAATGTTCAATAACTTTTTTGATATTTTATATCAGAACTTATGACTATTGGATAGTTACTTATTCTGTATAAACAGTTGTTACATATTTTTAAAGTAACTAGTAGTGTCATTAATAAAAGATAAGCATTAAGAAACATATTCGGTAAAGTAAATAACTTAGAATTGTGCTTTATGAGGTTTTATCAAAAAGCATTAGATGTTTATTCCGTAAGGAAAACGATGGTCTGAAATGAGTTCACACCATGTATTCTTATCCATTTAATGAATATTGTATTCAGGATATGATTAAATCTCATTTAACCAATGATCGTCATTGAACCACAGATTTATTAAACTAATGCTATGAAAGTATATAGTTTAGTGAATTAGAAATTGCCTTGTAGAGTTTTCTTTACTCCGTGACTTAGTTGGTGATTTGTCATGACTTAGTTGCGAGTTTCTAATAGAATATATTGGATGTTTTGAATAGTTGGAGAACTTGCAATATGTTTTTTATGAAACTCGGATAGAAAATTTTGAATAGTTCAAAGATATTTTATCTGTAGTGTTGAAAAATGTATCTTTAGAAATTCATTGCGCGTCTTTGAATTGTTCGAAGATGTTTGATTTGATCAAATGCATGAATTTAAGGCAATTAGTTCTGAAGTTATTTAATGAATTTGATTCTTGCTTGATATTAAACTTCCACAATTCCATTATAAAGGAATTGGTCCGTGGGAGTTATCGAATCTTATATGATTTGATCCGTTGATATTGAGAGTTACCGAATTGGTTTTCAATGCTTTTATGGTTATGCTCCAGTATCTCTAATTCATCTCTTTAATTCAGGTTCCATTCGTTCCAATAGTTATATTTATGATATGTATCGTAGAAAATTCAAATCTTGAAAAGTTTGAGATTTGAATCTTTCTTTTGTATAATGGTTATATAATAGAGAGTACTTATTCCTCGAAGGTAAGACTGATAGGTTTATCACTTATTCTATTCAATATAATATTATATTCTATTTGATAGAATATTTTTTCTACGGTCCTGAGTAATAAAATTTTTTGTTACTTGGTGATTGACATTAGATGTTGACGATTACATAAAAGACTTGACTTATTGAAGTCAAATATGAGAATGATAGACTGTAAGTGTAACTACGTAATTAATAAGATGAAAGACCCTTAGAACACTTATGTATAAGTATAATAGGATGTCATTCATTTACAAAGTATAAGATACTTAATTATTCTGTTGTTTTCTTATCGAAGAAAAATTTCCTATAACTTATAATGGGAGCGATATTTTTTATCAATTCCGGAATGTAGCATTGAACAATAGATCTAAGATTGTTCATGGCTTACTACGATCCAGTTTTGAACTTGATTAGGCTTTCGTTATGAATAGTTCATAAATTGTGCAAATTTTTTGCACAGCAAAAATGCAATGAGCTTGATAAAGGTTTGACCTTTATAGTATGACAATGGGAATGTTATACTCAGTAATCTATTGTAGATTTTGAGAGAGCTTGTCTCTTGTCGCACTGATTGAATAATTAAAGATCTGTTGGTTAGTGTTGATATGAAACCGTGTGTTTTGGCTAAAGAATGCAAAGTGGCGTTCTTGAGTGATTTCTTCGAATGAGAGATCTGTCATGATTTCTTTGTTTGAAGAGTTCATTCTAGAATGGCCCTAAAGTTTGTATCTTGTTAAGATCATAGTTTGATATACCTGCTTATAGAACCTATTATAGACTCAGATAAGTTTTTCTAAAATCTGTGTTCTCTGTTTTTTGATATTAGTCAGATTGTCTGGTTTTATCGAAGTATAGAGAATATGTATTTGTCAGTAGGGTTAGTGGAAGCGTATAAATTTCTTTCTAGTATTATATATCCTAAGTTTTCTTTTCTCTGTGTAAGCAATTAGAGTTGTCTCTGATATTTTTTATATAAATTTTTGTATATGATATAAAACTAAGAGAATTGTGAAATAGTCTCATTAGTCGCGTATAAGATATGATCGAATAAATGATACAATAAGACTATCTGTATGACAGTTAGTATAACTGTTTGAAAGTTAACGTGTCTTTTATGTATATAGTATTTATATTTCGTAAAGGATGATTTCTTTGTCGAAAGATAGATTGATTGGAATGTCTAGTCAGTCTTAGGCATCATAAGATGATGGTGTAATGAATACTATATTATATGTTATTAAAGATATCGATTTAATCGTAATTTTTACGTGTTTTTTTGATATGCTGCAGACCATATGATGGATCTTGAAATATGTTCTTTGTGATCTTTGAGATATTAAGAACGAGTTTCTTATTTAAAGAGAATGTAGTCGGCAACCATAAGGTCAGATTAGTTTTGATTCTAATTATGACATTAGACGGTCTATGGCATATAAAGTCAGAAAAGATGTAATGGGAGTGTCACCATTGATTCTACTAAATTAGTGAAGTCAGTTGCAACTTATGAAGTTCTGACTTATGAAGTTGCAAAGTGACCTCATTGATTAGAAGTGTTAATATTAGTGTAGTGCTTGTTGTTATCTTAAAGTATTTGGATTTGATTTCTAAATACATAGATAACTCAGTAGCTATAGCATAATACTGATATAGCGTCTGAGTCATATTGATGTGGAATTTGGATTCCACAAAATATGAATGATGCTAGTTAAGGAAAATGATTTCGGGTTTGTTGGAAAGACTCAATTTGTTAAAGCAGACTTACTTGTTGTTGCCTACCTCTTGAGTGCTGGTGAGCTCTTGAGGGTCATTAGTATGCGATACACATTGAGATGTGTATAGGATACCGTGGATTGGCACTAGAGCAATTGGGAGAAATTGTTAGGGTTGGTGCTCAGAGTGCCAATCCGGATCGTATTTATGTCCGATTCATAAATATGAGCAATTTTATTTTCCATAAATATTACTAATTCATTGGTAGCACCCTTGCCTTTATATGCTTATTCGATCCAATTGTGATTAGATATATGATTACGATTAGATCGAAACTGAATCTGGTTCATTGATAGGTGTATATTAGACAAAGACCCTAAGATTTATAGTATAGTGCACAATTACAACGTAGTTTGTAATTGATATTGGGAAGTGCACTATTAGTTATATGTCCTTAAATAAAGTTCCTGGCCAAGATTTACTAACACGGGGTCGGTTAATAAAATCCGCTGAGCCCGGTACATGTCGTATATCGTGACTTGGTCTGATGGTTTATCCTAGTGAATCATGAGTCTCAAGAGACTCGTATAGACATATAGGTGTTTATTTGATAAGACACTGAACGACTCACTGAAGGTTTCCTAATAGATGGTACACCAACGTCAATAGGAACCTTCTCGAGTTGAGCGAGCATAGTGGTCTTTTGACTTGAGATACCACGGTGGGATATATGAGTTATCCTCCACACTTTGATGGCAGTCACGTCAACGATCTATTCATGATCAGACCTCTGCCTGTTTATTGGGTGTGGAATGATGCTCATGATATCCAGTGCGTATCAAGATAGAATCTGTCAGTCCTGTGTACAGGGCATAGGCATCCAGCACGTGTTTACGATCTAGTAAATCCATGGCCATGGTATAATATCGGAAACTAGTTCTGAGTGTTATTTAAAAATCATAAATTGAAAGTCCAGTGTTTTATACCAAACAGGTTTGACATTTTCATCTATACCCCAGGTATAATATAGATGGCCTATGACGGAAGGATTATACCTATGCTATGATCTCGACTTGCATAGTTTATCGAGATTATCTATAGTCATCATAATCCATGAATGGGTGGATTATGGACACGAAATTGGATTTCGTGACGGGTAAACCTAAACCTAGAGAGTCCCACAATATGAAGTGTACTCGTGAGCACTTGGGCAACTCGACATGAATAATATGGATTATTCATATTACTGTATCAGATTACGTGAGTTAATTCGTATCGTTTAGTCGGTTAAACGATAACACATGCATTAGGGGATTTTTGTTCGATAATAATTATTGTGTATTTATATTTGATACATAATACGATTAGATACACATTAACTATTCGTCAAATGAGATTTTAACACATGCCATAAATAAATGTATTTGTTAATTATTGTAAATAAAAATACATATATAATAATAATTACATTAATTAATTATTTAGATATTTAATTGTTAAATATTTAAATTATTAATTAATAAACTTTTCCATAAATGTTATGGAAGTTGTTTAACTATTATTGGTACATTTGGATTGCATTAATTAAACTTTATGTTTGTCCAATTTTGATTGGATAATATAAAGTTTAATATGTTTTTCATTTATTTAATTAGATTAAATTAGAAATGGATAAAAATACCCTTCCAATTTCGTCCCTAGCCATATATTTAAAGGGGAAAATTATTTTCTTCAACCTTATCACTTCTATGGCCAAAAAGCTTCACTAAAAATGGGTTTGAAAATTGTTTGAAGGATCCATGAAGATTTGAAGGAAAATCAAGAAACAAGTTTGGGATTTCAAGTGATTAAAAGGTAATCTACTTAACCCTAAGCTTAGAAATTTGATTTCTTGTTTCTTGATGATTTAGAATGGTTCTAGGGTTCCTTCAAATCTGAAAAATTAGGGCTTTAGATTATGGATGATGGATTGGAAGCTTAGATGAATGTGTGAAGTTATTTTGGATGGAATTAGTGTAGTTTTCATCCAATTTATTCAATTATTGAAGAGTTGCTATTCTAGAGTGTTGTGACCACTCTTATGGCACCTATAATTATTCTTGTGTTTTTCATATTTGGTGACTTTGATTGGTGTTTGATTAATTAGATTAATCTTGAAAGAATTGGATTTAAAGCATGAAAAATGGAAATTTTGGTTTGCTGATCAGATTCGATTAAAAAAATGGAATTTTTATGATGATTTTGATGTCATATAAATGTAATGGATGTGTTTTGGGAGTTGGAACATTTATCGGAAAGTGTTTTTGAGTTGAAATAAGGGAAAATAGCCAAAAAAGGCGTTACTGGGTGGATTTTGAGCCAACAGGGTGACGGCTGTCCAAACATTGACTTCATCACTGTTCAAGCAGCCCGTGAACTGCACCGACACTATTGGATCTGACTTTAGTAGTTTCCATAAGTGTCGGGTAGTCAGTTCGGTCAAAAACACGTTTTAGGCCATTTTACAGAAAAATGATTTTTGAAAAAAGTTTCTCGAGTTTTCAACTATGTTTATGTTAATATTTGATATTAAATAAATAGGGTTAGGTGAAATATGAATAAATTATTCATATTAGATATTGAATATTTTATTCGATATTTTGAAAAAGTTTTAAAATACGATTTCACCTGAACCCGTGCTTCCACTGTGCCACCCAAAACCCCAACAAAAATGGTATCAAAGCAGGTCTGATACTTCATCCATTACATTATTAATGCTTGATATATCATATATAATCCAATTTTAATGTTCGCACATGCTTCGAATCTAGCTATGTTTCTTGAATTTTCGGTTTGACGCTAATGGAAATGTAATGAAATTTAATAGTTAATTGAATTATGTCTCCTAAGGTTGAATTGAAATGTTTAGAAAATGATTTAGATTAAAATTTTACATTCGATATAGAGTATAACTTCCAAAGGAAAATCCCCAATTTTAAATATGGCTGTAAAGTAACATGTATTGGATACAAGTTTCTTGGTCCGCCTTGTCAGTACGGATGCAGATTATTTCCTAATGTTGTAGCTGTATCGTGCCAAAGCTGTGCAGTTATGGCTGATGGTAGTTTATTTGCGTCAGTAGAACTTATAAGATAAGAGACAAATTCAAGTGAAAGTGGAAATCCTGAACGTGCCAAAGCCGTCAGGACTACATCGGTAGCTTGAGTTTGTCATTGACAAATGTAGCCTTGATACGCCTCCCTGTGAATGTGTTAAAGCTGTCACAACGAGAAACGGTCAGGACCAAATCCAGGAGTCACTGGTGAGTGATTGACAAAAAGTTGTCTACCTAATGAATATACGTAGGCGAGAACGTGCCAAAGTTGTAAGTCGAAATATATTCATGGGATCCTACTCTCACTATGGAATTCGATTTAATTATTGAATTTTTGTTATCCATTGGGGATTACGTTATTTCGTAAAGTAGCGGGAGACACTGCTGGGTTAAAAATCCATAACTCAAGCAGTGCGTAATTTTATGGAATTCTGCTTCATTTTCTTTATATTATATATTTTTCATAGAATTATTCATCTAATCCACTGCATGCTTATTATTTGAATAGGTTTTCTGACTTTACCTATGGTTGCTAGTTCTAGAATAGGTTTAAGAAAGACAATAGGCTTAGATATTGTTAATTAGTTCGAACCATCGGGGAATGATTTTTTTGATTTCCTTGTAAATCAAGATGGTTTGTGACTTAGTTTCTAAGTCACGATTAGGTAATCTAAAAGGATATCTGATTTAGGATATAGTTATCTATAGAGAACTATTTCTTGTACAGTAAGAATTGACTTGAATAGTTCATTTCTCAAGATTCTTGCCTAGCATTAAGAAAACCTCTTTAGTATTTGTTTATCTTTTAGTGTTGTTTCTTAGCTTTAGTGACTGTTAGAAGTCACGTGTCTGACACAGTTTGCTAATAAATTATTTTACAATCGTTGTGAATAATTGAACGGAAATTATAAAGTTAGAGAAAGGAGATACGTATAGTTGTGTATAAAGAATATTGATTCTTACAATACGACAACTATAGGTATTGGATACCGGATCTCCCGTCTGATTATTTGAAATAATGTTCAATAATTGTTTTGATATTTGATATCAGAACTTGTGACTAATGAATAGTTACTTGTTCTGTATAAACAGTTGTTACATATTTTAAAGCAACTAGTAGTATCATTAATAAAAGCTAAGCATTAAGAAATATATTCGGTAAAGTAAATAACTTAGAATTGTGCTTTATAAGGTTTTATCATAAAATAATTAGTTTCTTGTTCCATATGGAAAATGATGGTCTGATACGAGTTCACTCACGTATTCTTATCCATTTAATGAATATTATTTTCAGGATGTGATTAAATCTCATTTAACCAATAATCGTCATTGGACCACAGATTTATTAAACTAATGCTTTGGAAGTATGTAGTTTAATGAATTAGAAATTGCCTTATAGAGTTTTCTTTACTCCGTGATTTAGTTGGTGATTTGTCATGACTTAGTTGCGAGTTTCTAATAGAATATATTGGATGTTTTGAATAGTTCGAGAACTTTCAATATGTTTCTGATGAAACTCGAATAGAATATTTTGAATAGTTCAAAGATATTTTATCTGTAGTGTTGAAAACTATATCTTTAGAAATTCATTGCACGTTTTGAATTGTTCGAAGATGTTTGATTTGATCAAACACATGAATTTAAGGCAATTAGTTATGAAGTTATTTAATCAATTTGATTCTTGCTGGATATTAAACTTCCACGATTCCATTGTGATGGAATTGGTCAATGGGAGTTATCGAATCTTGTATGATTTGATCATTTGATATTAAGAGTTACCGAATTGGTTTCAATGATTTTGGGGTTATGCTCCAATAACCCTAATTCGTCTCTTTAATTTAGGTTCCATTCGTTCCTACAGTTACATAAATGATATGTATCGTCAAAAATTTGAATCTTGAAAAGTTTGAGATTTGAATCTTTCTTTTGTATAATGGTTATATAATTGAGAGTACTTGTTCCCCGGAGGTACGACTGATAGGTTTATCATTTATTCTATTTAATGGAATATTATATTATATTTGATAGAATATCTTTTCTATGATCCTGAGTATTAAAATTATTTTGTTACTTGGTGGTTGACATTAGATATTGACGATTACAGAAAAGACTTGACTTATTGAAGTCAAATATGAGAATGATAGAATGTGAGTGGAACTACGTAATTAATAAGATGAAAAGACCCTTAGAAAACTTATGTATAAGTATAATAGGATGTCATTCATTTACAAAGTATAAGATATTTAATGATTCTGTTGTTTTCTTATCGAAGAAAAATTTCCTATAACTTATAATGGGAGTGATATTTGATATCGATTCCGGAATGTAGCATTGAACCATAGATCTAAGATTGCTCATGGCTTACTACAATCAAGTTTTGAACTTGATTAGGCTTTCATTGTGAATAGTTCATAAATTATGCAAATTGTTTGCACAGCAAAAGCACAATGAGCTTGATAAAGGTTTGACTTTTATAGTATGACAATGGGAAAGTTATACTTAGTAATCTATTGTAGATTCTGATAGAGTTTGTCTCTTGTCGTACCGATTGAATAATTAAAGATCTGTTGGTTAGTGTTGATATTAAACTATATGTTTTGGCTAAAGAATGCAAAGTGGCGTTCTTGAGTGATTTCTTCGAATGAGAGATCTGTCGTGATTTCTTTGTTTGAAGAGTTCATTCTAGAATGTGTTGGACAATTATGACCCATAGCGTCACTATTTGTAAAAGATATTGTGGTTTTTTGTACAAATTAACTATGTGACCATGGAAATTACATTTTATCTTTTTGTAATTTGATTAGTTGAATATATAAATGATAAAAGTCCTTATGATTATTTCCAGATTAATAAGATATGAGAATATATCAATCCACAAAGGTTTAATCATTAAATATCCCTAGTCGTAGTATTAACGAGACTAGACATTGATAATGCAGAATAGACTAGTGTTGCACTTGTGTGAGTTATGGAAGCGTACCGACATAGTTCTCATATATTTAAGTATCGGATACTTATGCAAGTGTGATAGGAGGTTGTGTTTACAGATAGTACGGAAACAGCTTCGATCTGGAATCCGATTGGTAGTATGACTATGTGTCTATTGGAATCCGATTCAGGATAGGTGTATTTGGTCTTAACCTGAGACTTGCATCGCTAGTACTTGCGACAATCAATATGCTTTCATTTTGGTCATCCTGGTCTTTAACAGGTTCTGTGTACGCCTCTTCCGGGTTTATTGAGAATCGTAGTGTATTGGGTATGATGTCAAGATGGAAGTATCACATCAGTCATATGTAGATGATGATCACGCAGGGATACAGAACTAGTACTCTAAAGGATTGCAACCATAGGGTTAATATGACAATGTCATGATTATCTGATTAAAGAGACTAGTTTCTTGTGATCCGATATATACTTCGTACGGGGCAGATACTATTCCAGCCACAGGCTTTGCATGTGATATCTGATACTGGATCATAATACGCAATACTATGTATACTACGTCTGACAAAGATTATATATTCCTTAAAGAATATTTCTGGAAAATTGGGTAGGCATGGCGCTTTGCTATAAGCCAACCATGTCTCGTAAATTCGTAAGAATATGGTATGAGGTACGCACGTGTTCGGATAGTCCGACGACCGAATTTACTGCCAACATATCTCATGGGTCACTTCCCGAAGATTCACCAATGACATATGACTCGAACATAATTAATCTGGGATTAATTAGAAGAGAGAGAAAATTAATCTAGGATTAATTACGGTGAGATTTTATCTGGGATAAATTAAATTAGAAGAGAGAGAATGATTAATTCGGAATTAATCGATAAAATAATATATTCGATATATTAAATGAAATTAGATTTCGACACGAAATTAAAATTGGATTTTAATTCGGGCGAATGAATTAATTTAGAGTTAATCTGCGAGCGACATTCGTAATAATTTTACGAGGCACTATTGTTTAATTAAATTGGATTTAATTACGTTGCTACGAAAAATTTATTAATTCAGAATTAACGAACCCGAGCCCGGGATGTGTTTGCGAGGCCCACTCGAATTTTGAATCAAGTGGGGCCCACATCAAGTCACATCATTAGTCACTTTAGTGATGGAAGTCTTGTCACTTTTTTGTGGTTGACAACTAGTCACTTTTTGGTGATGGGAGTAGTTGGGCACATTAAATGCAATTTTCCCTCCAAACATTTGCTTTAGCTTTTTGGAAAAGCATATACCAAATTTGAGGGATTTTTTGTATTAGGTTTTTTTAGAAAAACAAAATACAAAAAAAAAAAAAAAAAGCTCTCTCCTCTCCATATTCACTCTTGGCCGTGAGCCTCCAAACACCCAAGGAAGATTTTTGTTGCAAATCTCTTCCATAGCTAGCACTTAAAGAGTCATCCAAGATGTAGGGACACTAATCCATTGAGTTTGGATTTCCAACTCAAGGCTTGGAGCTTGGGCAAAGGATTAAAGTCATTAAATCTCTACATCCACAAACCGTTCATTGTAAGTATTTTTCGCTACGTCTTTGCATATTCACACTTCTTTCATTCTTAATATGATCTTGGTTTGTTCATTATAACCCAAAAATGGAATCATGAGCCTATTTGAGCATGAAATTGAATTATGGTTCTTAATCTAAAATTTGGTTATTTTTTATTTGAGCATGATTTGATCAAATTATTTGTTTGAGTATGCTTAGATAATGATAACAAAGTGTTATACATGATCAATTTTATGAAAAATTTATTGGATTAATTTTCCCAAAATACATAAGCTTGGCCGAATTCATTAGAACCCTAGGTCATGGTGATTTTTTGTTTTTTAAAACATGGATGTGTTTAAAATGCTTGGATATATTAGTTTGTGATTTAATTGGATTGAAATCAAAATTGATATATAAATTCCACTATTACTGTGAGAAATAGAGCATGTAAATGAGTTGATTTTGTTTCAATAATGTTGGACATGTATTGATAATAATAAAGCATGATTAATTATGTAAATTGGTATTTTGGAAATGTTAATTTGAATAATTAATCATGGCTATACACTTTGATTAATTAAATTGTGAAATTTAGAATATTAGAATTTAATTACTTAGGCTTAATTTGGAATTGGGCTAAAAATATTGTATTTGAGCCTAATGGGCTTGGTTGGGCCAAGTTGGTTTAGGACAATTGGATTGGATCCAAATCGGGCCTAAACCATTCCATTAAGTCCAAATATAATAAATGGACCTTTAAATATTTAATTGGGCCAAAATTAATTTTGCGGTAAAGGGTGATTCCTTGTTGGGCTTTGGTTGCCAAAGTCCATGCCTTAAGAAATTAATTGAAAGCCCATTGGACTTTAATTAAATTGACATTGGATGTTAATTAGGCTTTTAGACCCATTAAGATTAGATTTAGAATCTAAGTCGTAAAGGCGCATTAAAAGTGTAATTATTTAATTTGGAATTAAATAAAGAATTAGTATTGAATACAAATTAAATCGGATTTAAAATTTAGTTCGATATAATTCAAGAATATGGACTTGGAGTACTTATTCTTAAAACGAGTTGGACTCGCGTAAATCAAGTCGTTGTTTGAATATTGGATGATCACTTAATTCAATTATTAATTAATTAGATTAGATTGATTGAATAACATGCTTTGTGTGAATACATTGATGTGTTTTATGAATAATGTATATCGGATGGATATTATATGAGTGCGGGTAATTTTGGAAATTGTTGTAATAAATTTAGAATTTATTAGATTGGACCTGCGTGTCCAGTCATTATTTCTCGTTTATTTGTAATTCTCTTCTCACCAATTCCCCTTAATGTTAATGAGGTTTCGTTAATTGTATTATGTAATTGGGTAGAAGTTAGAATAGTGCTAGCCGAGGAGATGAAAGGTTTGTTCTATGAACAATTTGTGAGATATCTATCCGCATATCATTATTAATTTATTTACTGTGACTTAGTATGCTTTTAGAATGCATGCTTAAGGGTGTATGATGAGACCTAATCAAAGATAATTAATTGGTTGCCAATTACGCGAAAAACCTCAACAAATATTAAGCGTTTTCCTTCCATTGAGTGATTCATTCTTAAGATCCAAGATTGGCACTGGTTTGTTGGCCAAAGTCAAGACCTTTGTCCATCGCGGATGTGTTTGAACCATGAAGGCTTTATTCTATATCGCATGTCTTGGGCAAGTTGTGATTTGTTGGCCAAAGTCAAGATCACTTCTTGTTCATCGACATGGATTACGAAGCTTTCCAAAGTCAATGGGTCCCGCTTAACTGGAATCATTAAACTTGTTGAGTCAAAGCCAAAGCTTAGTTGATTCAGAGGAAAATATATTGGCATATATATTGTATATATGTTTCGGACTTGGGGGTCCACCTACCGGATCTAGGAATTGGATGAGATCCAATTGATCTTAGCGATCTACCTAGTTAAATATCATACAGCTTGTTGGCCAAAGTCAAGGTTGTGTGTTATTTAACGGGATCCTAGCCCACTAGGAAACTAGGTTTCCCGAGTACTCAACAGAGGGTTAGAGGCTCTCCGAAAAATAGTGGGAGGTTAGTATTGAATTTACAATTTTGTCCAAATATTCGGCATTATGTGCTTTCAAATTATTTCTTCATTTTATATATTTATTAGTTGGACTAATATTTTATTATTTTTCTTTTAACAGTTGGACTGTACCCATACATCGTTAATTGAATAGTTTGACTATTGCAATTAAGATGGCCGGAAAGTTAAATGTTAGGGACATCGTCATGGGCGAAAATGTCTTTAATGGTTCGAACTTTTCAGACTGGGATGTGAACCTCAAGATTTTCCTAGGGGCCGAGAATTTACTCTACACTATAGAGAGACCTTTTGAGCCTAAGCCCGGAAATGAGCAGCTACTTGAGCTTGAGCTTTGGAATACTCATAGTGATGACAACTCAACTGCTCAATATGTCATGCTCGTTGCGATGACCCCTCAATTTTGGCGTCCGAACAAGGGAATGGATCCTTATAGTATGATGTTGAAATTGAAGGACCTTCACCGATCTAACCTTAGGTTGTAGAAGTATGAGTTGCAGAAGAAGCTCTTTCGCACTCACATGTCAGAGGGTACATCTGTTGAGCACCATATGTCACATATAATTGTTGACATCGAACAGCTGGGACAGCTAGGCATAGTCTTCGAGGCTGAGACTTATATAGATTTGATCTTACAGTCTCTTCCTAATAGCTGGAGCGGGTTCATCATGAACTACAACATGTTGAACCAAGAAGATACTTTTGGAGAGTTGATGGCTATGCTTAAAGAAGCATAGAAAGAGCTAATGAAGGGCAAAAACACGAGGTGCACTTTGCTTCAATATCTCAGTCTCGGAGGGCTTGGCCCAAGGCAACTGGAGGTGTAAAGAAGAAGAAGAAGAAGAAGAAGGGCAAGGCCAAATTGTCAAAGTCTTCTGGGAAGGTAAAAAATAAATCCCAAGATGTATGCCTGCAGGATGGCAAACAGGGTCACTGGAGGCGTGACTGTCGTGAGTACAAGGCGCACATGAAGGAAATTAAAGTGGGTAATGCACTAGTTTCATGTATGTTTGTTATAGAAATTAACATGTCTACTTCTAGTTTTAAAAATTAGATTTTTTTATTCTGGTTGTGGTACTCATATATATACTAATGTGTAAGATCTGTAGATTAGCAGGAAACTGACTCAGGGGAGATTGATCTACGCATTGGAAATGGGAATCGAGTTGCCGTTTTGGCCGTTGGGACTTATGTTTTGGAACTGCCCTCAGGACTTGTACTTAAACTTTCTGACTATTATTTTGTACCTAGTTTGACTAGGAATATTATTTCTGTATCTTTATTAGCCCAATGTGGGTATACTTTTGTATTTAGAAACACTGGGTGTTTTATGTATAAAAATGATATGGAGATATGCAATGCTGATGTAAATAATGGTCTTTATATTTTGAATATAAATCCATCTCAAACATATAACAAACAAAAGACTTAAACTAAGTAACAAAGATGAAACTTATACGTGGCATTGTCATCTGGGACACATTAACAATACTCGCATATCCACACTTTCGAAGAGTAGGTACTTGGACGGATTTGATCCAAATTTATATAATGTCTGCAAATCTTGTTTATTAGGTAAAATTCCTAAAACACCTTTTAGCGGTAAAGGTGCACGTGCCACCGAACTATTAGCCCTTGTAAATAGTGACGTTTGTGGGCCCATGTCTAGTCAGGCTAGAGGTGGATATGAATACTCCATAACCTTTACGGTTGATGCATCGTGGTATGGTTATGTGTATCTAATGAGACACAAGTCCGAAATCTTTGAGAAATTCAAAGAGTTTCAATAAGAAGTAGAAAAACAAACCGGTAAAAGTATTAAAATATTATGGTCGGACTGTGGTGAAGAATACTTAAGCAATAAGTTTCTTGATTACTTGAAAGAATATGATATTCTTTCACAGTGGACTCCTCTCGGAATACCTCAATTAAACGGTGTGTTCGAACGGAGAAACCGAACTTTGTTGGACATGGTAAGGTCTATGATGAGTCGTACAGAGCTACCTATTTCCTTCTAGGGATATGCATTGAACAGTGCAATATTGATTTTGAATAAGGTTCCGTCAAAGTCTGTTCAACAGACTCTGTATGAGATATAGACAGGAAAGAAATCGGGTTTCTCATTCCTGAAGATTTGGGGTTGCTGGGCATACGTCAAACGTTTGGAAGGTACCAAACTAGAACCCAAATCGGATATATGCCTATTTGTAGAATATCCTAGGGAAACCAAAGGATATTACTTCTATCACCCACCAGAGAACAAAGTATTTTTTGATCTACATGCGATTTTCCTTGAAAGAGAATTCCTAAATGCAGTGGTAAGTGGGAGGAAAGTAGAACTCGATGAAAATCGGAGTGATACTATTCCGGGAATAGAATCCTTAACGGAATATGAACAGTTCATCAGGGATGAGACTGTATCACAATCTTCGAATACACAAGAACTGCGTAGGTCGGAGAGAGTCAGAAAATAACCTGAGAGATATGGGTTTCTGATATCACCTCATGTGGATATTAATCTTATTGAGGAAGACGAACCGACTACGTATGAGGAAGTGAAACAAGATATTGACTCCGCTTTATGGCAAGAGGCCATGAAGTCCGAAATGGATTCCATGTACAACAACCAATTTTAGACACTGGTTGATGCACCAGAAGGCGTAAAGCCTATTGGTTGCAAATGGATCTTCAAGTAGAAGAACGACATGGATGGTAACATACAAACGTACAAAACAAGACTTGTAGCGAAAGGGTATCGTCAACGATATGGTGTCGATTACGATGAAAATTTTTCACCTGTTGCCATGATAAAATCCATAAGGATAATACTTACTATTGCTGCATATTTCGATTACGAGATATCGAAGATGGACGTTAAAACCGTTGTCCTTAACGAAAACATTTTGGAGGATGTTTATATGCAACAGCCTGACGGTTTTATCGTACCAAAATATGCAGGCAAGGTTTGCAAGTTAAATCGATCCATTTATGGATTGAAGCAAGAATCGCGATCTTGGAACCAACGTTTTGATGAGATCATAAAAGAATATGATTTCATTCAAAACGAAGATGATCCTTGTGTATATAAAAAGGTTAGTGGGAGCGCACTTACATTCATTATCTTTATGTTGATGATGTATTGCTTATTGGCAATGACATTCCCATGCTACAATAAGTGAAAGCTTGGCTTTCATTAAAATTCTCCATAAAGGATCTGGGAGAAGTAGCCTTTATTCTAGGAATAATTATCTTAGACAACTAAGGATGCTTTCTTAATCTATGGAGATGGATAACTTGAGGTAGCATGGTATACTGATGCAAGTTTCCAAACTGATAAAGACGACTGTAAGTCGCAATCTGGGTACATATTTTATTTGAACAACGGAGCAGTTTGCTGGAAATCTTCCAAGCAAGAGACTGTTGCCGATTCAACAACAGAAGCGGGGTATATTACTGCAGCTGAAGCAGTAAAAGAGGCAGTTTGGATCCGTAAATTCCTAATTGGATTAGGAGTAGTTCCGTTAGCAGCTGAGCCCGTTCCATTATATTGTGACAATAACGGGGCTATAGCACAGGCTAAGGAATCGCGGTCTCATCAATTATCCAAGCATGTTCTTTGAAGTTTCCATCTGATTCGTGAGATCATACACCGTGGCAATGTGAAGATTGAGAAGGTCGCATCAGAGGACAACATTACAGATCCGCTGACGAAAGTTATTCCTCAGTAAAATTTTAAGCGACATGTACATAGTTCGGGTGTTAGATGCTTGAGTGACTTGCTATAGGCCAAGTGGGAGATTGTTGGACAATTATGACCCATAGCGTCACTATTTTTAAAAGACATTGTGGTTTTTTGTAAAAATTAACTATTTGACAATAAAAATTACATTTTATCATTTTGTAATTTGATTAATTGAATATATAAATAATAAAAGTCCTTATGAATAGTTCCGGATTAATAAGATATGAGACAGTATCAATCCACAAAGGTTTAATCATTAAATATCCCTAGTAGTAGTATTATCGAGACTGGACATTGATAATACATAATAGACTAGTATTGCACTTGTGCGTGTTATGAAAGTGTAACGATATAGTTCTCATATATTTACGTATTGGATACTTATGCAAGTGTGATAGGAAGGTGTGTTTACCGATAGAACGAAAAAAACTTCGCTCTGGATAGACCCTTCGGAATCCCATTGGTAGTATGATTATGTGTCTATGGAATCGATTCAGGGTAAGTGTAATTGGTCTTAACTTGAGACTTGCATCTCTAGTACTTGCGACAATCAATACGCTTTGGTTTTGGTCATCCGAGACTTTAAAAGGTTCTGTGTACGCCTCTTCCGATTTTATTGAGAATCGTAGTGTATTAGGTGTGATGTCAAGATGGAAGTATCACTTCAGTCATATAGAACTGATGATCACGCAGGGATACAGAACAAGTACTCTAAAGGGTTGCAACCATCGGGATACTATGACAAGGTCATGATTATCCTATTAAAGAGACTAGTTGTTTGTGATCCGATATATGCTTCTTACGGGGCAGACACTATTCCAGCCTCAGGCCTTGTATGTGACATCTGATACTGGATCGTAATACGCAATACTAAAAATACTATGCCATACAAAGATTATATATTCCTTAAAGAATATTTCTGGAGAATTGGGTAGGAATGGCGCTTTGCTAGAAGCCAATCATGTCTCATAAATCGGTAAGAACGTGGTACGAGGTACGTTTATGTTCGGAGAGTCCGACGGCCGAATTTACTGCCAACATATCCAAGGATCTTATGGGTCACTTCCCGAAGATTCACTAATGACGTATGACTCGAACATAATTAATCTGGGATTAATTAGAAGAGAGAGAAAATTAATATAAGATTAATTATGACAAGATTTTATCTGGGATAAATTTCAATTAGAAGAGAGAGAACGATTAATTCGAAATTAATCGATAAAATAATATATTCGATATACTAAATGAAATTAGATTTCGATGCGAAATTAAAATTGGATTTTAATTCGGGCCGATGAATTAATTTAGAGTTAAATCACGAGTGACTTTTGTAATAATTTTGCGAGGCACTATTATTTAATTAAATTGGATTTAATTACGCCGCCCGGGATGTGTTTTCGAGGTCCACTCAGATTTTGAATCAAGTTGGCCCCACATCAAGTCACATCCTTAGTCACTTTAGTGATGGAAGTCTTGTCACCTTTTTGTGATTGACATCTAGTCACTTTTTGGTGATGGGAGTAGTTGGGACATGCAATTTTCCCTCCAAACATTTGCTTTAGATTTTTGGAAAAGCATATACCAGATTTGAGGGATTTTTTATATTAGGTTTTTTAGAAAAATAAAACACAAAAAAAGCTCTCTCCTCTCCCTTTTCTCTCTTGGTCGTAAGCCTCTAAACACCCAAGGAAGATTTTTGTTGCAAATCTCCTCCATAGTTAGCACTGAAAGAGTCATCCAATGTGATAGGGACACTAATCCATTGAGTTTGGAATACCAACACAAGGCTTGGAGCTTGGGCAAATGATTAAAGTCTTGAAATCTCTATATCCATAAACTGTTCATTGTAACTAATTTTCGCTACTTCTTTACGTATTCAAACTTCCTTCATGCTTATTATGATCTTGGTTTGTTCATTAGAACCCAATAGAATGGCCCTAGAGTTTGTATTTTGCTAAGATCACAGTTTGATATACCTGCTTATGGAGCCTATTATAGACTCAGATAAGTTTTCTGGAAATCCATGTTCTCTGTTTTTTATATTAGTCAGATTGTCTAGTTTTATCGAAGTATAGAGAATATGTTTTTGTCAGTAGGGTCAGTGGAAGCGTATAAGTTTCTTTCTTGTATTATATATCCTAAGTCTTCTTTTCTCCGTGTAAGCAGTGGGAGTTTTCTCTGATATTTTTGATATAAAGTTTTGTATATGATATAAAACTAAGAGACTTATGAGATACTCTCATTAGTCGCATATTAGATATGATCGAATAAAGGATACAATAAGACTATCTGTATGATAGTTAGTATAACTATTTGACAGTTAACGTGTCTTTTATGTATATAGTATTCATCTTTCGTAAAGGATGATTCCTTTGTCGAAAGATAGATTGATTGGAATATCTAGTCACTGCTTACCGGGTGGATTTTGAGCCAATCGGGTGAAGGCTGTCCAAACAGTGATTCTGTCACTGTTCAGGCAGCCCGTGAACTGCACCGACACTATTGGATCTGACCTTGGTAGTTTCCAAAAGTGTCGAGCAGTCGATTCGGTCAAAAAAGTATTTTAGGCCATTTTACGGAAAAATGATTTTTGTAAAAGTTTCGTTAGTTTTCAACTATGTTTATGTTAATATTTGATATTAAATAAATAGGTTTAGGTGAAATATGAATAAATTATTCATATTAGATATTGAATATTGTATTCGGTATTTTGAAAAAGTTTTAAAATATAATTTCGCCCGAACTCGTACTTCCACTGCGCCCCATCGCCCAAAACCCGACAATAGTCAATGTCAAGAAGATTTTGACAAAATCAAAGAATACTTGAATATACCGCCCGTCTTGAAACCCCTAAGGCCAGACAAACCCTTATTGTTGTATTTGGCCATAGAGCTCGAAGCCTTGGAGGGCAATGATGGTACATGGAGTGTTAACAGTGGGAATAACGATACAACCACTCGGGTACTAGCAGAGGCAGAATTACTATAGCATGAATAGGCCTCACAGAGGTTCGAACAGCTAGCATTAATGGATAAGAAAATGATAAAGGCCTTGTACCACATGCAGCTATACCAGAAAAGTTTGGCCTGGGCATTCAACAAGAAGGTGCGTCCCACCAATATCAGAAAAGGTAATTTAATGCTCAAGCAGTCGAAGCCACTTATAATGGACCCAATGGGAAAGTTGAGGCCCAATTAGGAAGGGCCTTACCTAGTCAAGAAGGTGATAGGAATGGGGCAGTGAGACTCTCAGATTTGGAAGGGAACAAGTTCACCGATCCCCTCAACGTGGACAGGTTAAAATAATACTTTGCATAAAAAAAAGGAAAAAAAAGGCTCGTTTGGTTGAAAATCTGCAAAGGACAGCCCAAGCAAATTATAGAGCATGAGTGAGCAAGAAAAATAGCTAATTGTAAAATCCATGAGTAACAGTTAGCGACAGAGGTACCCTTGCAATGCATATTTCCTACATATATACTAAGAAATAATGCCAAAGCCTTTATTGAAACAAATTTTCAAGATGTTCATAGATTGCATAAATCCCGGCTAACCGGGAAAGGTTAGAGTCCAGTAATTACAAATCATGTCTTTTGTTTCTTAGATGATGGACCAAAGTCACGAGATCTAATAGAAGAACTCCAAGAATGGAGAGGAACCTCGGGAATGAGGATGAGCATCTCCAAGAATGGAGAACAACCTCGGGAATGAGGACAAGTAAGAGCCTCGAGAATGAGGACAGGTCGGAAAAAAAAAACAAAAAAAAAGGAAGAAAAAAATGTTGGATAATATGACCCATAGCGTCACTATTTGCACAGAACATTGTGTTGTTGTAGCAAATTAACTATGTAACAAGGAAATTGCACTCTCGTCATTTGTGATTAGATCACCATAGATATATAAATGAAGAGAGGTCCCTATGATTAGTTCCTGGATTGAGATGATATGAGACAGTATCAGTCCACGAAGGATTAATCATTAAATATCCCTAGCCGTAGTATTATCGAGACTGGACATCGATAATGCGGAATAGGCTAGTATTGCACTTGTGCGCGTTGTGAGGGCACAACGGCATAGTTCTCATATATATAAGTATTGGATACTTATGCAAGTGCGATAGGAGGTCGTGTTTCACCGATGGTACGGGAAACAGCTTCGCTCTGGATAGACCCCTCGGAATCCCATTGGTATTATGACTATGTGTCTATGGGAGGCCGAAATCAAGGTAGGTGTGTATAGTCTTAACCTGAGACTTGCATCGCTAATACTTACGATAATCGATAAACTTTGGATTTGGTGGTTGGGGGCTTTAACCGGTTCTGTGTCTACCACTTCTGGGTTTATCAGAGAGTCGTAGAGTATTGGATGTGATGTCGAGACGGAAGTATCACTCCAGTCATAATGGAGATGATGTCACGCAGGATACGGTACTAGTGCTCTTGAGTGTTGCGCAACCAATCGGGATATTGTGACCAGGTCATATATATCCGATTATAGAGACTATGTTACCAGACATCCGATATGTGTTTCGGACGGGGCAGACACTTATCCAGCCCCAGCCCTAACACGTGATTATCCGATACTGGGCCGATACGCACAATACTTAGTATACTACGCTTGATACAGATCTATATATTCCTGTAAGAATATTTCTGGAGAATTGGGTAGGCATGGCGCTTTGCTAGAAGCCAACCTTGTCTTGTAAATCGGTATAAACGTAGTACGAGGTACTTACGTGTTCGGATAGTCCGACGACCGTATTTACTGCCAACATATCCGGAGATCTCATGGGTCGGTTCCTAAGATTCACCGATGACGTATGACTCGCACTTTAATTAATCTGGGATTAATTCGATGAGAGAGAAAATTAATCTGGGATTAATTACGGAGATATTTTATCTGGGATAAAATATTAATTAAAGAGAGAGAACGATTAATTTAGAATTAATCGATAAAATAACATATCCGATATATTATACGAAATTGGATTTCGACGCGGAATTAAAATTGGATTTTAATTCGGGCGAACGAATTAATTTGGAATTAATTCATTAGCGACGTGAATAGTGATTTCGCTAGGCGTAATCATTTAATTACGACGCGACGGAAAATTCGTTAATTTGGAATTAGCGAACCCGAGCCCGATAGTGATTGCGAGCGCATTCGCATTTCGAATCCGAGTGCGGCACGCAAGTCACATCAAGCGTCAAATCGCTAGTCGCGTCAATCGTCAAATCAATTGTCACTTTGAGTGATGTGACTTGACAACATGTCACTTTATTAAAGTTAAAGTGATGTGATGTGACTTAAAGTAAAAGTTGAAATGATGAAAGCCTTTTGCTTTCTTGACTTTTGTACTTGGTAAATGAAAAGTTTTTGGTATTTGATTTTATTTTGGAAATAAAATAAAAATATAAGATAACCATTTGCCTTTTCTCTCTCATCTTTTTTCACGGTTTCAATGTGAAACTTATCTCCCTCCTCTTTTTCTTCTTTCATCTCCTTCACGCATGGTGCGATTTCTTCTATTTATTTTTCTGGTTTCACCGAAAAATTGAGAAGCAAATGGAAGATGAACAAGTGCTAGCACACCTTGAGTAATACATAGGTGATAGGGAAGTGTCTTCATGAGCTTGGAAAGCTTGAAGCTTGGAGCTTCAATGGTGGTCTTCATGGCCGATTCTTGGAGGAGGAAGCAGCCCCCACGCCGAGCAGTCCACCTTCTCGCAGCTCACTGCCGAGCAGAAATATGCAGTGCGTTTTGGTTGTGTCTTCCTAGCATCTAACCATCAATGTGAGTATATTCCGCACCTCCTTTGATGTGTTCATATGCGGTTTTTGTGCATGATTTGTTGATCTTGGGACTTGAATTAGAAACTCAACAATGGTATCAGAGCTATTGTTGCATGAAAACCGAATTAGGGTTCTTGAGCATATTTGGGGCTTTTTGATTTTAGCTTGATTCTGTCAAATTGATTGTTTGAGAATGATTATATATGATTGAATTTGAGTTGTATGTAATCAATTTGATAAATAATTCATTGGATTGATTTTCCCCAATTTGCTTATTTTGGTCAAAACTTTAATTTGGGTAAACTCGATTTAGGCATGATTTGGTTGAATTGTTTGATGAAGTATGCTTGAATAAGGTTGAATTGAAGTTGTGCATGATCAATTTCAAGAAAATTGGATTAGATCAATTTTCCCCAATTCTTTAGGTTGAACATGAAACTTGAAATTGGGTAAAATGTGTTTGAGCATGTTTTAATTGAATTGGATGTTTAAGCATGCTTAGAACATGTTTAATTGAGATTGTGTGTGGTCAATTTAATGAAATTGGATTGGATTCAATTTTCCCCAAATTGGAGGCTTGGCCGAAAATTGGAAGAACCTAATGTCTTGGTAATTTTGTTTTGTTTGATCATTGGATGACTTAAAACAATTGGTGAATGTTGTTTTGAAGTTCAATTGGATTGAATTTTGATTTAGAACATTTTTTCCCTTTTAAAGTGGCTTGGCCGAATTCTATGGAACATGAAATTCTTTGTGATTTTTGTTTTAATTCATTGGATGAATTGAATTGATTTGGGAAATTAAGATTGTGGACTCAATTGGATTGAAACCGAATCGAATTGAAAAACCCCTAATTGCCGAGACTTGATAGCATGTTAATTGGGTTTGATTTTAATTGAATTGTGTTGGACATTATTTGGTTGTTAAAATGCATGATTAATTAGGCTAATTGATGTTTTAGAAATGTTAATTGGGTAATTGATTGTGTATTACACTTAGGTTAATTAATTGTGAAATTTGGAATTTTATAAGTTAATTAATTAGGCTTGTTTTTGGAAATTGGGCATTGAATGTTATAATTGGGCTTTTGGGCTTTGTTGTACAAAGTTGGGTTTAGGCAAAATTGGTTGGATCCAATTAAGCCCAAAACCGCATCCATAAAGTCCAATTATGACTTAATGAACCTTAATTATTTAATTGGGCCTAATGGGCCAAAATTAATTTAAAGGCTTATGGGGTAACTCCCGGATTGGACTTTGGTTATCGGTTTGACCCGAGTTGACCAAAAGTCCACGCCTTAAGAAATTAATTAAAAGCCCATTGGACTTTAATTAAATAAACGTTTGACGTTAATTGGGCTTTGAGACCCATAACGATTGAATTTAGAATTTAAATCGTAGAAGGTTCGTTAATAATAGTGTAATATTTAATTTGGAATTAAATAGAGAATTAGAATTAAATGCGTATTAAATTGGATTTAATTATGTAGTTTAATTTAATTCGAGAATTCGTACTTTGAGTACTTATTCGTAAACGAGTTTGACTCGAGCAAAAATCAAATCGTTGTTTGAACATTGGATGATCACTAATTATCAGATTAATTAATTGGATTAGATTGATTGATAACATGCTTGTATGAATACATGGTTGCGATGCGTGAATAATGTATATCGGATGGATATTAGTCGGGTGGGACAATTTTGGAAATTGTAATAAATTTGATTTATTAAATTGGACCTGCGTGTCCAGCCTTATCACCTATATACTCTTTGTATTCTCTTCTCACCTATTCCCCTCTATGTAAATGAGGTTTCTTTAGAAGTGTAGTGTAACGGGTAGAAGTAAATACAAGTGCTAGCTTTGGAGAGAGAAAATGAGAGATTTGATCTAGGATCAATGTAAAGTATCCATCCGCATATCATTATTATTTTATTTTATATACGCTTTATTATGTGTTTAGAATGCATGTTTAAGGGTGTATGATGATGAGACCTTAACAAAGATAATAAATTGGTAGCCAATTTGCACGCGAAAATCCCTCAATCTATATTAAGCGATTATCCTTCCATTGAATGATTCTTGTTCAAGATCTGATTGGCATTGGTTTGTTGGCCAAAGTCAAGACCTTGTCAATTGGATGTATTTGAATCATGAGAGTTTTGTTCCACATCGGTGTCTAGTCCAAGTTGTGATTTGTTGGCCAAAGTCAAGATCACTTCTTGTCCAAAGACATTGATTACGAAACTTTCCTTGTCAATGGGTCCCGCTTAACTGGAATCATTAGGTTTGTTGTGCCAAAGCCAAGGCCTAGATGATTCGGAGGATAAGGTTAGGAAAATGTATTAGATACATTGGCATAAGCAATATGTTTAGGACTTGGATGTCCACCTAACCGGATCTGGGAATTGGATTGGATCCAATTGATCTGTGAGATCTACCTGGTAAGTAGCATACAGCTTGTTGGCCAAAGTCAAGGTTGTATGTTATTTAACAGGATCCTAGCCCACTAGGAAACACGGTTTCCCGAGTACTCCACAGAGGGTTAGAGGCTCGACGAAAAATAGTGGGAGGCAAGAATTGAATTTGCAACTCGTTCAATTACTCGCCATATGCGCTCATTTAAATTATTTCGTCGTATTATTAAATGTTAGTTGGACTAATATTTAAATTGTTGTTTTAATAAACAGTTGGACTGTATTATAGTTGATTATATATAATTGGATTATATTAATCAATATATTTGAATTAATTAATTTCAGTTTACAGTTGATTTTATAATTGGATTATAGTAATCAATGTAATTGAGGTTAATTAATTTGGATTATATTTGATTATATAGTTGGACTATTATAATCATTATAATAAATAGTACCACTAATCGTTGATTAAATAGTTGGACTATTGTAATCAAGATAAAATTGAAAAGTTGGATATTTAAAATATAATCTTGGATTAAAATATTTTAAATGATTTAATTTTCAAATTGGGAATAATTTCAAGATGGTCTTGGAAATTAATAATTTTATTTGATTTTGGAAATAATTATTTTATTTGATAAAATAATGAATTATGGATTAGGTCTTCTAGGAAGATAATAGGACAAATCCTAAGAAGGAATTGAAGACGAGCAAGGCTCTTACTTCAAATATGTTTGTCATAATTATGTTCACAACTAGTATTGAAATTGGATTTTAAATACTTAGTGTGATACATAAATATGTACTGTTGTGCAGAATCTGCTTTAAGCAGGATACTGACTTCAGATGAGATCACTCTGCGAATAGTAAACGGGACGATAGTCGCTGTTTTAACCGTAGATATCTAAATTTAGGAACTGCCTTCGCGTTAGTACTTAAATTTAGAAACTGTTATAATGTAACTAGTTTGACTAGAAACATTATCTCTATATCGCGTATAACCCGCTGCGGGTGTACCTTTATATTCTAGAACACTAAAGTGTTTTATTATATAAAGATGATATTGAGATAAACACATTAGATGTGAATAACAGAATTTATATTTTGAATATAAATAATATCTCAAATACATAACATGACAAATTAATAGCTCAAACTGATTTGATCAGTTAAGAAACTTAATTGTGGCATGGTTGTCAGGGACACCACTAAACAAGAATCGTATATCCGCACTTTTGAAGAGCGGGTACTAGGACTGATTTGACTATTCAAATAAAGTCTACGAATCTAGTTTATTAAGCAAAGTGCTTAAAACACCTTTACTCGGTAAAAGTGAAAATGCCACCGATCTGTTAGCCCTAGTTCATAGTGAAGCAAGTGGGCCCGTGTCTAGCTAGGCTAGAGGTGGATATGAATATTACGTGACCTATACGGATGTGGCATCGCGTAATGGTTGTGTGTTTCTTTTGAAGAACACAAATCGAAAACTTTTATAGTTTCGACACGGAATAGACAAACAGATCGGTTATAGTATTACACCATCACGGTAAGACCGTAATGAAAATACTTAAGCAGTAAGTTTCTCGTATACTTGAAAGAGTATAGTATTCTTTCAATGAGGACTCCTCTCGGAACACGTCATTTTGACGGTGTGTCCGAACAGGATTAACCGAATTTTGTTAGACATAATAAGGTTAATCACGAGTCGCTTTGAGCTACCATTTCCTTCAACGGATAAACTTTAAACAGTGCAAGAACTTATTTTGAATAAGGTTCCATAATAATCTGTTTGACAGATATCATATTAGATATGAACGGGAAGAAACCGGTTTCTCATTCCTGACTATTTGGGTATGCTTGGCATATGTTTGGATGATACCAAACTAAAACCCAAATATGATAAGTGCCAATTGTAGGTCATCCTAGGGATACCATAAGTATTGTACTTATACACCTCACAAGAGAATAATTAGATTGTTGCTCACCATGCGGTTTTCCTGAGAGAAATACCGATATGCAGTGGTAAGTGGGAGGATAGTATAACTCGATGAAAATCGGAGTAATACTGTTCTAGGCACTGAATCTTAATGGAACATATATAGTTCATCAATGATGAAACTATACCATTAATCTTCAAATACACGAGAACAAAGGAAGTGATACGAGGTATCGACTCCCTATTATGACAAAGTGTCATGAGTCCGAAATGGATTCCATGTATATCAACCAGTTTGGATACTAGTTGATGTAGCACATGGCATTGTGCCTATTGGTACTATAAGTCTTCAAGGAAGACGTACATGGATGACAATATACCAACGTATAAAGCTAGGCTTTTTAACCGGAAAGGTATCGTTATCGACATTGTGTTGATTACGATTCAACTTTTACCTATTGCCACGGTAGATCCATTTGGATGATGCTTGCTGACGCGAGCATAAGTTCTTGGAATTATCATTTTGATGCAATCATAATGGTGTATGATTTAATTCAAAATGAAAATGATTCTTGTGTAAATAAGAGGGTTAGTGGGAGCGCACTGACAGTGGCTGTCCTATAAAATAATGATAATACGTCATTTCTTGGAAATGATATTCCCATAAAATAAATGTCGGCGAAAGCTTGGCTTTCGAAATACTCTCCGTGTGGAACCGTACATTGAAAAATGTACAAGACCTGGTGTATCATACGCTTTGAGCATATGGATTCACAAACAGGCTAATCCGAGTGATAGTCACTGGATTGATGTTAGGAACATCCGTTAGTATCTTAGAGAACTAAGGATGCTATCTTAGTCTATGGAGAAGGAGAACTTGAAGTGACTGGGATCACTGTAGCAAGTTTCCTATAACCGATAAGACGGCTAAAAGTCACAAACGGTACTATACAGTTTGAATAACGGTGCAGTAAGCTGGAAATCTTCCAAGCAAGATACTATTACCGAATAAACAACATGCGGGTTAATTGCAGCAGCTGAGGCAGCAATAGAAGTCATTTGGGTCGATATATCTATTTAATTAGATTAGATATAGTTCTGTTAGCAGCTGAGCTAGGCATCAGCACATGCTAAAGAATTAATGGTCTCATCGACGATCCAGATATATACTTCTATATCATCTGATTCGTTCGGATCATACATCATGGCGATGTGATGATCGTGTAAATCGCGTTAAATGATAATCAAACAAATCCGCTGACGAAAACCTTTCCTCAGCAATTTGAGCGAACCTTACATAGTTCGGGTGTTAGACACTCGAGTGACTGGCTATGTGCCAAGTGGGAGATTGTTGGATAATATGACCCATAGCGTCACTATTTGCACAGAACATTGTGTTGTTGTAGCAAATTAACTATGTAACAAGGAAATTGCACTCTCGTCATTTGTGATTAGATCACCATAGATATATAAATGAAGAGAGGTCCCTATGATTAGTTCCTGGATTGAGATGATATGAGACAGTATCAGTCCACGAAGGATTAATCATTAAATATCCCTAGCCGTAGTATATCGAGACTGGACATCGATAATGCGGAATAGGCTAGTATTGCACTTGTGCGCGTTGTGAGGGCACAACGGCATAGTTCTCATATATATAAGTATTGGATACTTATGCAAGTGCGATAGGAGGTCGTGTTTCACCGATGGTACGGGAAACAGCTTCGCTCTGGATAGACCCCTCGGAATCCCATTGGTATTATGACTATGTGTCTATGGGAGGCCGAAATCAAGGTAGGTGTGTATAGTCTTAACCTGAGACTTGCATCGCTAATACTTACGATAATCGATAAACTTTGGATTTGGTGGTTGGGGGCTTTAACCGGTTCTGTGTTCTACCACTTCTGGGTTTATCAGAGAGTCGTAGAGTATTGGATGTGATGTCGAGACGGAAGTATCACTCCAGTCATAATGGAGATGATGTCACGCAGGATACGGTACTAGTGCTCTTGAGTGTTGCGCAACCAATCGGGATATTGTGACCAGGTCATATATATCCGATTATAGAGACTATGTTACCAGACATCCGATATGTGTTTCGGACGGGGCAGACACTTATCCAGCCCCAGCCCTAACACGTGATTATCCGATACTGGGCCGATACGCACAATACTTAGTATACTACGCTTGATACAGATCTATATATTCCTGTAAGAATATTTCTGGAGAATTGGGTAGGCATGGCGCTTTGCTAGAAGCCAACCTTGTCTTGTAAATCGGTATAAACGTAGTACGAGGTACTTACGTGTTCGGATAGTCCGACGAACGTATTTACTGCCAACATATCCGGAGATCTCATGGGTCGGTTCCTAAAGATTCACCGATGACGTATGACTCGCACTTTAATTAATCTGGGATTAATTCGATGAGAGAGAGAAAATTAATCTGGGATTAATTACGGAGATATTTATCTGGGATAAAATATTAATTAAAGAGAGAGAACGATTAATTTAGAATTAATCGATAAAATAACATATCCGATATATTATACGAAATTGGATTTCGACGCGGAATTAAAATTGGATTTTAATTCGGGCGAACGAATTAATTTGGAATTAATTCATTAGCGACGTGAATAGTGATTTCGCTAGGCGTAATCATTTAATTACGACGCGACGGAAAATTCGTTAATTTGGAATTAGCGAACCCGAGCCCGAGAGTGATTGCGAACGCATTCGCATTTCGAATCCGAGTGCGGCACGCAAGTCACATCAAGCGTCAAATCGCTAGTCGCGTCAATCGTCAAATCAATTGTCACTTTGAGTGATGTGACTTGACAACATGTCACTTTATTAAAGTTAAAGTGATGTGATGTGACTTAAAGTAAAAGTTGAAATGATGAAAGCCTTTTGCTTTCTTGACTTTTGTACTTGGTAAATGAAAAGTTTTTGGTATTTGATTTTATTTTGGAAATAAAATAAAAATATAAGATATACCATTTGCCTTTTCTCTCTCATCTTTCACGGTTTCACATGTGAAACTTATCTCCCTCTCTTTTTCTTCTTTCATCTCCTTCACGCATGGTGCGATTTCTTCTATTTATTTTTCTGGTTTCACCGAAAAATTGAGAAGCAAAATGGAAGATGAACAAGTGCTAGCACACCTTGAGTAATACATAGGTGATAGGGAAGTGTCTTCATGAGCTTGGAAAGCTTGAAGCTTGGAGCTTCAATGGTGGTCTTCAATGGCCGATTCTTGGAGGAGGAAGCAGCCCCCACGCCGAGCAGTCCACCTTCTTCGCAGCTCACTGCCGAGCAGAAATATGCAGTGCGTTTTGGTTGTGTTCTTCCTAGCATCTAACCCATCAATGTGAGTATATTCCGCACCTCCTTTGATGTGTTCATATGCGGTTTTTGTGCATGATTTGTTGATCTTGGGACTTGAATTAGAAACTCAACAAAAAAGAGGAAAAAAATTTAGGTCGCTGAGTTGAAACCTGAAAAGACGACTCAAGCAAGATATAGCAATCCGCTAAGTTGAAAATCTGAAAGGACAACTTAGGTAAAAGATAGAACAATCCTGTAAAGCAAGGAAAGATTCGGGAATCGAAAGACTGATTTTCAGTATCCGAGAAGGATAGTAAGAGAAAAATACAAGCCGAGAATATCAGCAAACTCCTCAGGGAGGGGACACGTTTCAAAATCTTAGAATCGAAAGACATGATTTTTAGTATCCCAAAAGGATGAGGTCGCTGTCGAAAAGGCGTAATCCACTTTGACCCGGTACAGGTAGCGAAAAGCAGAAAGCCGAGCCAGGTCTGAGGATAACTAGTCTACCACCCCGCGAATAAAGGGACACGACTAGACCATGAGCCATTAGAGTAAAGAGAACTGAGCAATCACCGGAGGAGAATTGGTAGAAGAAAACTTGCAGAAGGCCAATGGGGCGCCGAAAGGCCAAAAGGATTCATAAATGGGTGAAGAAAACCCTATAACACAAGGAATGTCTAACCAAAGATGACATCAAGCCAATAGGACAAAGAAAACCCATCAGAATAGGGAATGCATCTATGCATACACGCATACATGTCGTATACACACCATCTGTATTTTGTATTCGTAGGCTTTGAAGAAAAAAGAAAAAGTGGCGAGTTCGAGCAACACTAGGAATGAAAAAGAGCATCGAGAATAAGGACAGATAAGAGATCGAAGTGCCTAACCGCCATCAGTTCAACAGTTTTAGGAATGAATCACAGGTTCGAGGCCTATATTATCTACAGTTTGGGAATGAATCCCAGAGGTTGAAACACCTCATCATCATAAAAACAAACCCCCCAGTGGATCAAAGAGTCACGCATATGGACCAAAAAGCCATCACCCGTCATTTCAGGAATGAATGCTAGAGATCGAAACATCTCACACTAGGAATTGTTTGGGAATGAACCGTAGAGATTGAAGCATCTCACAACCAGCACGATTTGGGAATGAAGCCTATAGGTCGAAGTACCTCACCGTCAGTTCGAGAATAAATCCCAGAGGTCAAAGCACCTCAGAGATCGGAGCATCTCACACCCAGCACGATTTAGGAATGAAGCCAAGAGGACAAAATACCTTACCATCAGTTCGTGAATAAATCCTATAGGTCAAAACACCTCAGAGATCGAAGCATCTCAAACCCACCATGGTTCAGGAATGAAGCACAGGGGTCGAAGCACCTCACCATCAACTCAACTCAGTTTGGGAATGAAGCCCAAAGATCGAAACATCTCACACTCAACATGGTTCGAGAATGAAGCCCAAAGGTCGAAGCACCTCGCCATCAACTCAAATCAGTTCGGAAGTAAATGTCAGTGATTGAATCATCTCATTGGGATGACTCCCAGGGGTCGAAGCACCTCACTATCAAATAAACTCAATTCGGGAATAAATCCTAAAGATCGAAGCATCTCGTAGGGAAGAATCCCAATGTTGAAGCACCCACCATCAAATCAACTCAGTTCGGGAATAAATCCTAGAGATCGAAGCATCTCACAAGGATGAATCCCAATGGTCGAAGCACCTCATCATCAAATCAACTCAGTTCGAGAATAAATCCTAGAGATCAAAGCATATCGCATGGATGAATCTCAAGGGATAAAGCACCTTGCCATCAAATCAACTCAGCTCAGGAATAAATCCTAAAGATCGAAGCATCTCACAGGGATGAATCTCAGGGGTCGAAGTACCTCGCCATCAAATCAACTTAGTTCGGGAATAAATCCTATAGATTGAAGCATCTCGCATGGATGAATCCTATGGGTTGAAGCACATCGCCATCAACTCAACTTAGTATGGGAATGAACCTCAGAGATCGAAGCAAGTCACAAAAGAAGCGAAATAACATGTAAGTCTAGCAACGGTCGAGAAACCAGGTAAGTAATAATACATGCATAACTTTGATAGGGTTATCACTGTCATACACTGCACAAGCCCTATCAAAGTGGGGACGACTGTAGGCATTGCATTTTTACATGAGCCCAATGATAAGCCTCGTATCGAGGCACTACCTTAAAAGTTGCAGAAATCGTGAAAAATGAATGCCGGAAAGAAGGAAAACCTTCAAAATCAGGACCGTATTGGATTCGGATTCACTCGTCAGCCTCAGATTTGCTCAGTCAGTTTCTGCTTCAAACCTTAGCCAATGACCCACCATGCAAGCCCAATCTACACGGCCCAAAAAACCCCATGTATGCCCTTAGACCCATGTAATCCAACCACACACCTAAACCCCATGCAATCCACATGCTCAAATCCCATCGTCAACACTTTCTAATTTATTGAGATTTGGGATCTCATCCTCACTAATTTAAAAAGATTTGAAATATCCATCACCAAATTTATGAGATTGTATTCCTAAAATAAATTGAGAATATATCTCCCAAATAAATGTGATTTGTTTCTCTATTTGGAGATCCCATCAAATCATTATAAAAATGGGACCGAATCATCATTAAAAGGGCTATCTTTTCTTTGACCTTGGGTCTAAACTCTCTTGTTTTCTTCTACTCATCACCGAAAAAAAAATAACAAAAAAACTAGCCATCACCTAAACCACCACCAACCAACCATCACCGAAACCACAACCAGCCAATCATCACAAACCATCGAAAAACAAACAACCAAATCAGCATGAAAAATAGAGAAGAAAAAACAACCAAAAAAGTGTGAAGAAAACAACCAAAAATCATGAAGAAACACCCTACCAATTCACCGAGAAAAACAGCCCCAAAAATAGCTAAACAACCACTGAAAAACACCCAAAGCAATAGCCTAAAAATAACCAAAATAGCAGCCAAAAATAGCCAAAATAGCAACCAAAAGCAACCAAAGCAGCAGCCAAAAATTACCAAAACAGTAGTAAAAAAATAACCAAAACAGTAGCCCAAAAATAACCAAAATAACAGCAAAAAACAACCAGAAATCGTGAACCAAAAGCAGAAAAATAGCGACGAAGAATCAGTGAAGCATTGAGCAGAAACAACAAAACAACGAGCAGAAATAGTGAACCAGCAAATAGAAACAGTGAACCAACAATCCTTCCGGTGACGGTCTAACGTACTTCCGAGAAGCAATTTAAAAGATAAGACCTGAGGGCACCCTTACCATATTTATTTTCATAGTTCCGGACGCTGCATGCCTGGTTGGATGTGAAAAATATCTACCCAGGTATGCGAAGTCCTACATCAAAGACGGCCAAATTTCTGCCCATATTATTTTCTTTCTTCGATATTTTTTATTTATTTTTTATCTATTTAGTATTATCTTTTTTTTATCTATGTATTCACTTTTATCATTATTTTATTATTTCTTCTTTATTTGTTATTTATCTTTTTATCTATTATCATTATTTTATTATTTTTCCTTTATTTTTTTATGCCCATGTACATTGCATTGATGATTATGCATGTTATTATCCCTTGTGGTATATCGAATAAAAACCCATACGTAAATTCCGTAGTCGAATCCGAATGGATCGTAGTGCAGACTGTACTTGGGATACAACTCCACGTACCACTCGGGAAATACTCATATATGCGTGATTAAGCCCCCTTTTGTTTGCTATTTATTTATTGATGTTTTTCCCGCTTTTGACTGTTTATTATAATTTTCGTTATCGCATCTCGTATTTCTTAATTAAATATGCTTTTGGAACTATGTTATTGTGATTATTATTTAGCTTGGGTATGCTATTGCATTTTTTTTTCTATTTTATTTATGAATTGTATTAAGACTTGGTCATACCATTGTGTGAAGCCATCCATTATATTGGCATAAGTAAGGGACTATTCCGAACCCAATGGTTTGAGGCGGGTGGTGAGTGTGGCCTTAAACTTTTTCCCAGTTCACACTGGGTGTTGACTCCTTTATTCTCCGGTTTAGTCCCCCGAGGGCTACTCTATACTCTCTATGGGCTGCGAGCCCAACAGTTCCGTGGTCGCCAAGCATCATAGGCATAGCGGTAAACCTCGCTTCGCACCTACAAATAACTTAATGAAAAGTAAGATTATAAAAAGCACTTAAAACTTATCAGTAGAGAAAAACTACAAAGCGTCGGGAATCCCTCTTGTATCAAATTCCTATATTCAGTAGTTAATTCCTTTTATTACTCAATTGAAGGTTTCCCATCCCAAACCAATAATCGGAAGATATTTCCATCAAAACCAAATTAAATTCTAAGGTAATAGATGGATTATTTTCTCTATGTTAACCGGATATAATGTTATCATTAAGACCTATCTAACATCGGAAATATACCCTCAGGTAATATTGCAGCAGAAGATCAACTCATAAAATAACATTACCAGTCACAACTGGGTTCCCCAATCACACAAAGAAGAAGCGTGACTACTTCTATATGCAAGTTAGTAAAACACAATTTTGGATTCATAATCAAAAGATAATATAGAATAACAAATCATTAATTATATTCATCGTTGAAGAGTATTTAGGAATCAGAAACATGAATTTAATAACTTAATTATAAGAGTTCATCATTAGCTTTGCCTAGGAAATTAGTTCTCCATATTGAAGAGAGACATAGCCTTGATAGATCATAGGAGCATCCTGTCTGGCATGAAACTTCCTCGTTCTTCTCTCTTAAATATGTGTTTCTAACTCTTTTTTGTGTGTTTCTCTCTATTTCTATCCTCCTTTAGGGTTTTGGACGAACTTCGGTTGATATAGAGAAGTCCCGGAGTCCATAGATGCGTGAAAGTGGGCGCCGCGGCACTCAACTCTCTGGCATTTAGTACGGAGAGATGCTGTGGAGGTGCCGTGGTGCCAGTGGAATTCGTTAGTGCTGTGTTTTCTGTGTTTTTGCTCTTCTCGAGTGCTTCTGATGTGTCCGTAAAGTCCTGAAACATGTGTAATTGCTCCAAGATTCATATTCCATTGCTTCCTAATAACAAAACATAAAATAAAATATAATTAAGATCAAATACTTGATAATCAAGCCGAAATAGCGACGTTCAAAATATATTTTCCTGCACTTATCACAACCCCCAACCAACTTATTGCAAGTCCCTAGCAATTCAAGCGCAAAAAGAAAATAAGAACTAAACTAAATTAAAAATAATTAAAAGCTAACTAAGCCACTTTCGTAGGGATTACAATTACATTTAACTTATGCAACAAGCCTTTAAACCCCTAGATAACTCTAGTGGACGAGTTATAGTCCCATGAGGGCTTATAGCGACAATATCCACAACGTCATTCAAAACACATGCAATCATGCAAAAATAACAAAATGAAATAGTCCCAATAGTTACACTTATTTTTTTCCTCAAAGAATGCCTAGTAATGAAATCAGAGAACCTTCAAAGTACTCAATGCAACTCAAATCCAAGTCCTTGAACAAATTATCTAAGCCAGACTCACAGTGTGTGTGTGTAAATGTTCATTCAGAGCTCGACTTCTAGGTAAGCCAACTAAATGATTTCATTTAAAAATTAGGATCCGATGGGTCAAACCAACCAAGATATCTTAATTGTGCTATGTAATTTCCTTTATGTGCTTAGTATGGTATGATTTTTCTTATCTTTTTTTTTTTTCAGAATCTTTCTTCTTTTTTTCTTTCAACACACCTACCTTTTAAGGTGGCATTTCTCCTCATTTTGGTCCTAACACTCATCAGTTATAAGTGGTTTAATTTCTTCTTTTTTTCTTTCTTCTTCTTTCAAAAATTTCTGCTTTTTTTTAACCATACCATACATCATAACACTAGCAAATCAAGATATACATCTAAGCAAACGGTCATTTACGACGCTCACAATCCCGAACTGAATCAGGGGAAACTTCCCAATGCGTTTCACGACGTTGGGTGTTGGGCATCGCTACGCTAGGATAATTTGAGGGCCTAACAATAAATTTTTCAATGACATACTTCATAGTAACCCAACACCCCTACCTTTAAACAAGTTAATTCAATTATCCACAATCAAATTATCCAATTTCCAACCATCAATTATCATCACACCATCAAATTCCAAAAACTCCAATCCACTTATCCTTTAAAGTTTCTTATCTTAGGGATTTCTCAAAATCCTTATTTTTTAACACAATAACCACATAAACATCAATAACCACCACTCAATAATATCTCTTAACCAATAAATCATCAAACATCAATATTTCAAATTTAGGTTATGTTTTTCTTACATTGAATCAACTTCTTCCTTCTAAATTACAGCCTCTAAGCTCCTTTTTCTTTTTCTTAAGCTTGTGATGGATTGGGTTGCCTTTGATCGCACCTTGATTTTGGTGGAAAATGGCTTTCCCTTCCTTATTTCCCTTCTTCCTTCTCCTTATTCTCTTTTCACATTTTTCTTCCTTTCTTCAAATGTTGGGGATACATTCAATAGTTTCCCTTTTATAATAGGGGATATCTGTAACTTGTATTATTAAAGAAAAGTTTATAAATTTTGAGAAACTTTGAGATTTCTTTAGATGGGTCCACAAGCAATATTTATCTGAATTTTGAGTATCATTTTTAGCGTATTCTGGTTTGAATCTGGAAAAATATTTAGCATGAAAGTTGCAGGTCTCGAGCTTAGCTTTCTGACAATATAAAGTTCATAAAAATTGGAGGTTGTATGGAAACATTATGGCGTCACGTATTTCCGTCCCCTAACTTTGATATCTGATGGCCTTGGAGTGTTATGTATCGTCGTCCCCCAAGCCACAAATCTAGAGCTGAGGGTGTAGATCTATGCTACCCTCCAGACTCTGAATCTGGGATCTAAGGGCATCTTTCATCCCTAGTTCTGAACTACATGTGCACACGATATATGGATCCGTCAATTCTATATCTGGGTCAAGTTACATACTGAGGTGGATTTTCCCCCATTCCTCGAAAATATAAAATAATGTTTCTATAATCATCACTTTTTGAAACCATTTCTCAAAATATTCTTTATTAAAACATATTTGGAAGTAAATTCGGCTAACGCCCTAAATGCAAAAAAACAAGTGTGATATTAAAAATAATATAATGAAAATTAACTTAGGGAAAAAGTCTCCACTCACATATTTGGAGTCCCGCTAATGCTACTTCAATTCGCTAAAACAGTTTGTGGTTCCTGCGATGACCTTTAATGGTAACTTAATTAAATTATGAATTATGGAATATATTTCGAAACTATCATCGTTATATGATATTCTAGGTTTTGATATGATAAATTATGTGTATATGAGATGATATGAAATCTTTCAGGTGGTCTCTAATATCCTGCGTTAAAACTAAATTGACTAAAAATTAATCTTGGAGAATGGTCACGTGTCGTGACACTAATCGTTGCGCGTCGCGATGCACATATGGGTAGGATTGAAGCAGAAGGGTTTCTTGTATCACGTCGCAACACTCACTCGAGCAGGCTGAGACAGAGAGCTTCCTCTGTTTCATATTGTGATACGAGTCCTTGAGCGTCGCAATGCTCAAAATCCAAAACCGAATCATAGGCAATTTCTCAGTACGTGTCGCGATGATGGTGTTAGGCGTGCGACCTAGGCCAATTTCAGGTCCAAACAACAACTTTTCAAGGACATACTTCAAAATAACCCAATACCCATACCTTTATACAAGTTAATTCAATTATCAACAAATAAATTACCCCATTTTGACCCTTTCATTATCATCATACCATCAAATTTCAAAAACCTAAATTCACTGATCCTTTAAAGTTCCTTATCTTAGGGATTTCTCAAAATCCTTATTTTCTTAACACCATAACCACATAAACATCAATGACCACAACTCAACAAGATCCTTTAACCAATAAATCATCAAAATATCAATATTTTAAATTTGGGTAATTTTTTGTTACTTTGAATAAACTTCTTTCTTCTGACTTAGAGCCTCTAAACTCCATTTTCTTCTTCTTGAGCTTGTGGTGGATTGGGTTGACTTTGATTACCCCTTGATTTTGGTGGAAATGGCTTTCCCTTCCTCATTTCCTTTTTTCTTCTCCTTCTTCTCTTTTTACGTTTATTCTTCCTTTCTTCAAATAATAGGGATGCTAGAATAGTTTCCCTTTTTATACTTGGGGACATTTTTAATTAGTATTATTGAAGAAAAGTTTAGAATTTTTGAGAAACTTTGAGATTTCTCTAGATGGATCCAAGAGCACTATTCATCCAAAATTTTGAGTTGTGTTTTACGTCTATTTCTGTTTCGAATCTAGAAAAATATATAATGTAAAAGTTGTAGGTCTCAATCTTAGTTTTCCGATAATATAAAGTTCATGAAAATCAGAGACCGTATGAAAATGTTATGGTCCAAATACCTTGGGCTGTCTGGAGAGATACATCATAGAATTTTGTATCAAAATTTCGAATAATTTACCAATTGTCCCCAAAGTCATTTCATGAGTGTATGTGTCCAAATATAATTTATATTATGTGACACTCGTCCCACAATGTAACAATAGTTAAGATTTCCGATTGTTACTTAATGATACTTAAGGTAAAAATAATTAGCGAGGTATAAGAGACTTTTTGACCCGGCTCTAATTACAAGATACTCCTGAAGGGCCAATCTATTTGTAATGACTATATCGATAGACACTGATGTGGTTTGGCTTAATTTATCTATCTGCAGCAACAAGAGTGCAGCTTCGGATTTTTAGTGGAATAACCATGAGTTAATAATTCAGAATATTTAATTAAGAGCTTATTAATATTTCGAGATTATTGGAGCTCGGAACCGTAGGTCCATTTTATCCTCATACTAGCTCATATGCTATAGCAGATTAAATATAATGGGATAGCCCAATTATATACTAACATATTTAAATTATTAATATGATTAATAATATTATTTTGTCACACTTGAAACTATTTATTAAAGTTTAATATATGGTTTTTATGTAAATGATTATACGATAATTATTTATTATAAATTATTAAATTAAATTATATAATAAAGATATTGTTTATATTTCCAAAACTGATTTTTAGAAGCTTTGGTTTTAAATGGAAGTAAAAACTTTTCAATAAGGAATTAAATCAATTTAATTTTGTAACATTTCGTTTTATTATTGTGACATTGAATACAAGATTTGGTGTTACAAAACTTTGAAAGAAACCCTAAGCTTGGCCGAAAATTTGATGCTTGGGAAGGGAAGGATTTTGTTAATTTTGGAAATTAATAACCCTAAGTATAAAAAGAAAATATGATTTTCTTTTGCCTAAGCCAAGTATTCTAAACCATATCCACATTTTCTCTTGTTCTTGAAATTCTCTCGAGAGTTGAGAAGAAGAAAAAGTATGACAAAGAAAAACCAAAAGCAAAAATACTTGTGTGATTTTAATCTCTAAAGTGTTTAGGGATTTATTATTGTGAGTCTAGCCCACACTAGTGTCCGTTGGTTGTGAGACATAGCACGAAAGTCCTTTTAGTATTGAACCAAAATCCATCTTTATCCTCTTACAATTTGACCCACGGCAGTTGTAGGCATTTCATTTTTGCATAAGACCCGATGACGAGCCTCGTATGGAGGCACTACCCTTTAAGTTGTGGAAGTCGTGGGAAACAGACGTCGAAAGGGAAAGTTCCAAAATCAATACTCTGTTGGATTTAATTCGTTTGCTTAGCCTCGGGTTCACTCGTCAGATCTCTGTTTTAAAACTTATCATTGGCCCAAAACCCCCCTCATTCATCCAAAGCCCGATCCAATAATTAAAACATTTAAAACACATGTCACAAATTAAATTAAATCCAATTAAATTAAATTAAATAAATCACATTCATAATTTAAAACAAATCTTTTCCTTATAACACACTGATTAAATATTCTTCATAATTACACAATCTCCATTTCCTACCAATACAAGGAAAACCCTAACCCACTCCTATAAAAAGAGACATAAACCCAAACCCTAGAGCTCACTCCCCACAACTCTCCCTCTCTCTAGCCTCTCTATTCTCTCTTTATTCTCTCTCTAAAACCCTAAAAACGGACTTCTCTCCTCATTCTTCACACTCAGCAACTTAAACTCTAAACAAAAAACACCTTTCACGTCTCTAACCCTGACAAACCTCTCGCCTCTCTTCACGGTGAACCAAAAATAAAATAAAACCCCTAGCTGTGGACTGCCCTTCACCTATTCAACACTTACGCATTAACCCCACCTCAACCCTAGAGCACAACTACATGACACTTGCTTCTTTTTTTTCCACAGCTTCAGGCACAAGCCACAGCCAGCCACGTGAACCACCATGTGGCAAAACTCCACCGACCAAACAACAAGAGTAACCTTTCACTCCCGCAAGCCGTGAACCCAAACCAACCCAAAGACTCTCACGCCTTGATCTCTATCTCCCTCTCGGTAGTAAGAAATCCTAGCTAGCTCTCCCTCTTAACCATGCAGCAAACCCTCACTCTAGCCATAAAACTCATACAAACGCACTGTCACGCCACCCTTAAACATATGTTCTGCCCACTGACCATGCAGCCTACCCACCGACCAAAATAAGAACAAGCTAAAAACCCTAGATCGAATTTTCTTCATGCACGTACACGGACAATTCACGCAACTCCTCACACAATATACCACACACTGCCAATGACCCCCACGTGAACCACACAAAGACGCATCCCCATTGACACTCGGCACTTCACAAATAATAACCCCTCTAACCAACCCATAAATACACACACGGCCTCACCGAATAACAAAAACACATATTAACGAAATAGTAGCACAAAGTTGACACCTCACACCCACTCTACAACAGACACAAAGCCCCCATCACCGAAACAAAACAGACAAAAAAAACCTGAATACTCTTCACTCATCAAGCAACGACAAAAATAAAACCAACAACCCTTGCCTCACATGAACCATCAGACCCTCACTGACCTGCACTTGGCCTTCTCTCCCATTCACAAAATAGTGCCCTTCAATCAACAAAAATCGAGCAAATATGGACCAAAAATCATGCATAAAATACTAACCAGTAACCAAAAAAATAGCCTGCCAACCAATCCCAAAACAGCCTTCACACAGCAGCCCCATAACACCGAAAATGGCCTGAAAACATTGAACAAAAATAGAGAAAACAGTGAGCGAAAACAGTGGTTGAAAACAGCGAGCGGAAACAGCGAATAAAAATAAAGAAAATAATGAGTGGAAACAACGAACCGGTGAAAACATTGGAAACGCAACCCTTCCGGCGACATCCCAACACACTCCTGAGAAGCAACTTAAAAGGTAAGACCTGAGGGCAACTTTTATTATATTTTTTCATCCTGGAAATGGCATGCTTGGTTGGACGTGAAATACATCCAACCGGGTATGCGAAGTCCTACATTGAAAATGGCCAAATTCTTGGTCACATATTTATTATTCTGCATTTATTTGATATTACTAGTCTTTCATTATTTCGCATTTAATTTACGTTTATTGTTATTTTATTATTCCGCATTTATTTATCCTCCTTGTTATTTTGCATTTTTTTTTCTCTTCAGTTATTTATGGTTATATGCATTAGCGTATGTCATGTTTGTCTATAATGGATTAGTGGTTGAGTGTTGCCTCTTGTGGTATATCGGATGAAAACCTAGACATAAATTCTGTAGCCGAATCTGAATGGACGGTAGTGTAGTCTGTACTTGGGATACAACTCCATGTACCGCTTGAGGAAATGCTCACGCATGTGTTCATGAGATTGTGTGGTTACCGTTATTTCGACTTTTTTTTATGCATGAAAACTTAGATATAGGTTGTATGCAAATTTAGATGTAGGCTATTCTTGCGTATGTAGGTTGCATAGACTTAGTTAGATTATTGCACAAATCCTTTCATTAGAAGTGGCATAAGTAAGGGACCATTCCAAACCCAATGGTTTGAGGTCTTCCCTTGCAAGGGGTGAGTGCGACCTTAAATCATTTTCCCAATTCATACTGGGTGGCGACTCTATTATTCTCCGGTTTAGTCCCCCGTGGGCTACTCCATACTCCCGACTAGGCCACGAGCATAGAACAGCATTGCCGATTTCTGTGTCCTACACCAGTGAAAATTCTATTGCTCACTGCCGCATATAGTTTTGGTATTACAGGGCTCGGTTCATTTTGTTTTCAAACCAGAAATTTTTGGGAACATTAAGGCGTGTTTTGGGGCTATGTTGGGGCTAATTTTTATAGAAAAATTAGATTTGAATCTCAGAGGGAACTGACTCAAATAAGGACTAATTTAGGTAGTGAGGTGGGCGTGTTTCGGGTCTAAAATAGTCCAAACTTTCACTGTTGTTCAGGGGCTATTTCGGGGCTGAAAATTTTTCCAAAACAGAAGTAAAATTTCAATGTTGGTGTTGGTAATTTTCGGTCTTAAGGAGAAAAGGGCAAAAATAATTTCTAGTCCGATCCCAGGTGCCGAACGTCATTCCGCTGCTCTAGGAAAGTGGTTCCAACAATTAGCATCAAGAGCGAGGTTAAAAAGTATTCTTAACCCTTCTCTTTTTTATTTAAAGTTACTGTTTTATTTATTTATATGAGCTATAAATGATAATTTACTTGTTTATATGAGTAGACACAGAATAGTATTCACGAGATGAATAGATTTTGTTAATTCATGTGATAAATGGATTTTTATATTGGTCGTAAATTTTTTCGACTCTTATTTTTATATTGATTTTGATTTTGGGATGTAAGGCTATAAGACCTTTTTGTTTACAAATGTTGTAATTTAATTTTCCTATGTAAAATTTTATTTTTGTAATTTAGATCACCAAAGTCTCAAAAGGATCCAACACCACCTTGGAGCGAGATTTGAAGACCAAGGGATGCCTTGGGAATTTTTGTACTAATAAGATTAGCATAAGAAAATATAAGAGTCTGGTCAATGTAAAATAATTTTTATATTGTATGTATGTTTAATTAGAAATGTTTGAATAACATGTCATATAGCTTAGGGTACCTACTCTTGCATTTTCACATGCCATAACATGCTTTGTATTCTTATATATTTTTTGCTATATTTTTTATCGTACCGTAAGTGCACGGTGTCAAGTTTTAGTAGATGATAAGTATGAATGTTGATTACGCCCAAAAAGTACTTGCGGTTATCGCAGTATAGCTGGGGTGTCGATTCCTCAGAGAGATGGTTACAAAGAACTGATTCACTTAAGCAAAAACATTTAGCAATAACTTATTTAAAAAAAATGGATTGGCAATTTAAGATAAAAACTATAGATAAATTCTTAGGAATATCAGCAGAGAAAAGCAGCAAAGCATCGGGAATTCCTCTTGTATCAAACTCTTATATTCAGTTATTGATTTTTTTCCTTAGGCAATTGAAGGTTTCACATCTCAAACCAATAATTGGAAGATATTCAATTCTACACCTATTAAATTCTAAGGTAGTCAATGATTATTTTCTCTATGTTAACAGCACACAAAATTTATCATTATGAGCTATCTAATGTCGATAATATACCCTTAGGCAATATTGTAGCAGAAGATCAACCATAAAATAACTTTACAAGTCACAACTGGTTTCACAAATCACACATAGATGAAACATGAATGGATCTATATGGGAGTTGACAAAATAAGTTTCTGGATTATAAAATGAAAGATAATAAGGAACAACAACCATCAATTGTATTAATCATTAAAAGGTACTTTTAAGAATCAACAACATAAATATAGAAATTCAAATACAAAATTCCATCCTTAGCTTTGCCTAGAAGATTAGCTCTCCATAGAAGAAAGAGATACAACCTTGATAGATCGGAGAGACGTTATGGTTTCCTTGAAGTTCTTCGTTCTCCTTTCTTGATTTTGTATTTATAGCTATTTGTTATGTGTTTTTCTTCTATTTTTCTCTTCTTTTCTCCCCCTAGGGTTTTGGACAAAGTTGGGTTTATATAGAGCGGCCATCGAGGCCTGATTTGTATTAAAATACTATTTAAATGAATACGAATCTGCGTCGCGATGCATGGCCTTTACGCATTGCGATGCGTGGCCAGTTTTCTGGTTTCTCCGATTATGTGATTCAGCTCTTCTCGCGTGCTTCTGATGCGTCCGTAAGGTCCCAAAACATGTGTAATTAATCCAATCTTCATGTTCCATTGCTTCCTGATAATTAAACATAAAATAAACTATAATTAAGATTAAGTACATGATAATTAAGCCGAGTTAGAGATGTTCAAAGTACACTTTCATGCACTTATCAAGTGTCGAACCCATAGGAATTGAAATCTAATTTGCACTAAGTACTATAATTACTAACCCTAACTTTATCTAGAAACAAAATCTAAATTTAAAGTAAATGGAAACTTAAAAAAACAAAAAACAAAAAAGAAAAAGAAAAAGAAACTAAATGATTTTTATTGCAAGATCAGTTACAAGATGAATTATAGAGTCTGATTTCACCTAGCTATCCACTATGTATTTATGATGCCGAAATAACTACTATTTAATTTCTAAGTTTACAAGCCAAGAATCCTATATTATTCCACTCCCTCTCCCGAGCAATACTGAAAAGATTATTAATTACCGACTTTGATATCCTTATAAAAATCTAATAATTAACAATTCATTATTAACGGTTTTCAAGGAATTATAGATTCTCCCAAACTCTATAAACGTCTAAGATTATATATTATGGGTCATATTCAAATCCCCTCTCTCAAGCGATAGATTTCAATACACAATCATCTAATTTGTGGTCAGCAAATTAGAAGCATTAAGCACAAGAAAACATAAATAAACTGAATGGAAACTTCATAAAAATTATTTTGCATTCAATACATTGTTTCAAGCATACTCTAGTACAATATAATTAGTTCATGGCTAATTTAAAAAACAACAACATCCGAGTCAATAATATAATGATAATTAAAAGAATTTGAAAAAGAAAAATAACGAGTAAAACCCGAATCAAATTCCTTTGGGTTCTGGACTTCACCACATTTGTCTTATTCCCATGTTCTTCAATCTCTTACTTAGGGTCTCTAAATTTTTCCCACATGCTTCCGATGCCTCCATAAGCTCCTAAACCCCGTATGATGAGTGGTAAATGTATCACTATTTCCCACTCATTTAACCTAATATTTTGTATAGATTCTTGAGCTTTGTGAATATTTTGATGTGTTTTGTGTTATTTTGTAGATAAATAAAGTTTCAGGACTCTCTGGAAATAATTCGGGGCCAAAACAGTGAAAAAAGGACAAAAATGGCAAAACTGTCATTTGGCACGTCACGACACGCATCTACCATCACGACCGCTAACGTGCGCCGGAGTCTACTAATGTGTGTTAGGACACGTGGACCAATCAGAGAAGTTGTTCTAAAATGCACCATTGCTAAAATACGCAGGATGCTAACGTGCGCCTGCCATGTGTCATCATCACATACTGCCGACAATCTACATTGCCACATCATCACCACATCATTGCCATGTCAGTATAATCATTCAGCTCCCAAGCCGCCGGACACGTGTCAGTCAATCCATGAATTTTGCCGCCCCACTTATGGTGGCCTATAAATTCAGTCAAATTTCTGATTCAATTCATACTTTTCTCTATGTAATTCCTTGATAATACTAAGAGGATTGTATCTTGTTTTTTAAAATTCGGTTCTTTAATTAATTTAATTTACTTTCACGTAAAGTACTTACTTTTCTTACTTTTTCAGTTTTTTCTTTTACACAATGAGAAGGTAACTCTCTTCTGCTGGGGTGAAAGATCAAGCTTTCATTACTAATATTTAGATAAATCTCTCTTAAATATAATATATAAACTAGTTAAAACCTGACTTAATGAGGATACTGCTATATTGGCTAGTTGGTAATTAATTATAAATTTGTTCTAACCGTACTAAGCAATGATACTACCTGATTTTTTGGTTGGTAATTAATTAATAATTTGACATAATCAGGATACCGTCTATATGGCTGGTTGGTAATATTACATAAGTTAATATATTATATTAAGGGAGATATCTAAAATAGTAGTAATAGAAGTGGATCTTTTAACCTCAGCATTTTCTTTTATTGTACTTTTACCTTTTTAATTTCCAACATTTACTTTTCAGCATTTTACTTTATGTCTTTTTTTAAGCTTTTATTAGTTGTAACTATATGTCTTAGCTAAGCTCATTATCTAGGGTTGTGATGAAATCCAATATCACCGATTTATAATAGATTATTTTATAGTTTGGGTAATATAAAGGATTACTTATTAAGTCTTAAGCTTAATGCTTCTTGTTAACTGGCCACTAATAAGATTGATGGGGCAAACTTAAAATAAACTTGACGAAGGAATTTTAGGTTTCAGCCTTAGACTTAATAGCCCACAATCTTCCTTGAGGATAGATAACCCTTTAATAGATTTCCTTACAGAATAGACATTTACCTGCCGGGTGGGGGTAGCCATAATTGGAACTTAATCTTAATGAATTCAGGTAACTTGATTGACATAGACATATGGTTTGATTGAGTTATACTGGGTATTTACATCTGACCATCGACAAAGGCTTTTGCAGAATTTCGTGTTCCAGGTTAGTAAACTAATATATTACACAAACGTAAAATAACCACTTCATCTTTTAAAAGATATTGGAAAGATTCAAAACCCTGGATAGTTTAATAATATTGAATTTTCCTTAATCTACTTTCACGCTATTTACTTATTTTAATTTTAAAGTCACCATCCAATCAAAACAACCAATCTATTAGGTAATTGTAAATATTTGGATCCATAAATTAATAGTTTAGGTATTAAGTTCTCGTGGGAGCGATACTTTTTATACTACTTGAACAATACGTGCGCTTGCGTTATACGTGTGTGATAATACCGATCAAGTTTTTGGCGTCGTTGTCGGGGACTTAGTCAACTTTCACTATTAGTTTTGAGGTTAGACACGTTACTTGTGTCTAATTTATTTTTACTTGTTATTTCTATTTTCTTGTGTTTCAGGTTCTCATACACTACATGAGATGAACCAGAAGCTTTGAACTCCAACCGCTTGATCCATAAATCGAAATAACCATCAGACAGTAGGGAAAGGCGAGAAGGCCAAGAAGTAATCGTCAACATAGAACCTGAACCTTTGAAAGTTGCACCATTAATTCCCATTCGAGACAGAACCATTCCGGTGGTTGACGGCTTCATTTCCTGTATTGTACTTCCTCTCATACCAGCAAATTCATGTGATATCAAAACATGCATCCAGATGATTCAGCAGTCAGTGCAGTTTGGAGGGAATGCAACTGAAGATCCTAATGCACATATCAGTAACTTTCTGGAAGTTTGCGGCACTTTCAATTACAACCGAGCAGCTAAAGAAGCAATGAGACTGCATGTTTTCCTATATTCTTTGAAAGACGTAGCTAAAACTTGGTTACATTCACTACCAGCAGGTTCCACCACAACTTGGAACACTATAGCCACCAAATTCCTTTCAAGTCCAAACTTTCTATAATGGACTTTCTGGACTAATGAGAACCACAATTGACGCTGCTGCTAGAGAAGTTTTAATGGAAAAATGAGAAGATCAAGCCTAGGACCTAATCAAAGAAATGGCCAACAACAATTCCTTGTGGCCAACAGAAAGGAGCATGATCCAAAGATTTGCTGGAATTTATGAAGTTGGAGCCAATACAGCAGTTAACGGCAAGTTGGATCAGATATGCAAATTCATGGAGACTTTCAGCACGCAAAGAAATATTGGAGCCACAAGTTCACCTTATGGATGAGGACTAGAGCCAAATCAACAAGAAGAGATGATGAATTATGTCAACAATTTCAATAGAGAAAGGAACAATCCATATTCCAACACCTACAACCCAAGGTGGAGGAATCATCCCAATTTCGCATGGAGCAACAATTCAGGGTAAAAGAATTATCCACCATCTGGATTCCAACAACAAAACAAAGGTCATGAGTAAGAAAAAGAACCCAGGAATGGCAGGAGTGCTAGCTTAGTTTAAAAATGATACTATATTTCAAAGCCAATCAGCTTCCAATAAAACACTGGAGAATCAAATTGGACAACAGGCCAATGCTTAGAGTTACGGACCGCCAGGTAACCTTCTTAGTAACACAGAACCAAATCTAAGGAACCGAGGGAAATAGCAATGTCAAGTCATAACTTTGAAAAGCAGTGCTGAAATCAACAAAGATGTCGAAATCAATGCAACTATTGAAGAAATTCCCAAAGATGCAGTCCCACAGATGGAGGAAAAAGAAGCAAAACAAAAAGATCAAGAAAAATTCACTCCACCTCCACATTTTTCTCAGCATCTTCAGAAAAACAAACTGGACAAGCAGTTTGCTCGATTCTTGGAGGTGTTCAAAAAGCTGTATATCAACATTCCATTCGCAGAAACATTGGATGAAATACCCAGTTATGTCAAATTCATGAAAGACATTCTTTCACGAAAATGGAGATTGGGAGATTATGAGACAGTAGCATTGACAGAAGAATGTAGCACCATCATTCAAAGGAAACTTCCCCCAAAGTTGAAATATCATTGCAGTTTCACTGTCCCATGCACCATTGGAGAATAGTATATCTGTAAGGCTCTATGTGATTTGGGTGCAAGTGTTAATTTAATGCATTTTTCTATTTACAGGAAACTGTAAATTTGAGAAGCAATTCCTACCTCAGTCTCACTGTAACTTGCTGATAGAATGCTCATATTTCCGAGAGGAGTGGTTGAAGATGTGCCGGTCAAAGTCGAAAACTTATTCTCCCAGCAGTTTCACTATCCTAAACATGGAGGAAGACAAAGATGTTCCTATAATCCTTGGGAGACCATTCTTGGCTACAGGTCGAACTGTTATTGATATGTAAAAATGAGAACTAACTATGAAAGTGCGGGACTAAGAAGTTACCATTAATGTTTCAAAGCCATGAAATTCTCGAGTGATGAAAAGGAAGAGGAATGTTTCAGAGTTGATGTTTTTGATAGTATCATCCAGGATACTGAACCACCTCCCACGGAGAAATTTGAAGCGTTCATCAGTAACATGACTGACAGTGAGCTAGATGCTGAAATTCTGGAATGTATCAACTATCTTGACAAGCCGTTTCATTTCAAATCAACACCACCAATGGAAAGTCTGGAACTGCCAAAGAAAGATCGAATCAAGCCTTCAAACCACCGCAGTTGGAGCTGAAGTTACTTCCGATCCATCTCAAGTATGGATTCCTTGGAAACTCTTCTGAATTACCTGTGATTATTTCTTCTTTGCTAACATTGGAGCAGAAAGAAAAGTTACAGAAAGTGTTACGAGAACACAAGAAATCCATTAGCTGGACTACAGTAGACATTTGAGTCATTAGTCTATCATTTTACATGAACAAGATTCTAATGAATGATGAGTACAAACCCACAGTGGTGCATTAATGGAGACTAAATCCAATCATGAAGGAGGTCATAAAGAAAGAGATTATCAAATGGTTGGATGCTGGCATCATTTACCCTATATCAGACAACAGTTGGGTGAGTTCTATTCAGTGTATACCAAATAAAAGAGGAATTACTGTAGTCACAAATGAAAAGAACGAGTAGATTCTAATAAGAGCTGTGACTGGTTGGAGAGTATGCATGGACTACCGGAATCTGAATAAGAAACAAGGAAGGACTATTTTTCGCTACTATTCATTGATCAGATGCTGGATAGACTGGCGGGACATGAATTCTATTGCTCTCTGGATGGATATTCGAGGTACAATCAGATCATCATCGCCCTAGAAGATCAGGAGAAAATAACCTTTACATGTTCGTATGGTATTTTTACTTTCCGTAGGATGCCATTTGGATTATGTACTGCCCTTGCTACATTTCAACGTTGCATGATGGCCATATTCTCAGACATGCTGGAACAGAGTATGGAGCTTTTCATGGATGATTTCTTTGTGTTCTGAGATTCTTTCGACCACTGCTTATAAAATCTGGAACATGTGTTACAAAGATGTTAAAATACTAACCTGGTACTCAATTGGGAGAAATGCAACTTCATAGTATAGGAAGGCATCATCCTTGGATATCATATCTCACAAAAGGGATCTAGGTATACAAAGAAAAGATCGAGACAATTAAAAATTACCTCCACGAATATCTGTTAAAGGGATTTGGAGTTTTTCGGGCATGCAGATTTTTACAGGAGATTTATCATTATGCAATCTTCTGGAGAAGGATGTTCCTTTCAACTTCACCAAAGAATGCCAAGAAGCTTTTAAGATCCTAAAACAGAAGCAAGTTTCTACCCCCATCATAGTAGCACCAGACTGGACCTTTTCATTTGAGGTGATGTGCAATGCTAGTGATTTTGCTATAGGTGCAGTTTTGGGACATCAGAAAGCAAAAAATTTCCACACCATTTATTACTCCAGCAGACCTTTAAATGAAGCTCAGCTCAATTACACAGCCACTGAAAATGAGCTACTCACAGTTGTGTTCGCTTTTGATAAATTTCGATCCTATCTGCTGGGTCCCAAAGTGGTGGTCTACACAGATCATTCAACAATCAAATACCTGATCGTGGAGAAAGATGCCAACCCAGATTGATCTGTTGGATACTTATTTTGTATGAATTTTTTGTGGTGATTCGAGACAGGAAATGAACAGAATACCAAGTGGAAGATCATTTATCGAGGCTCGAGAATGGAGAAACAGCTGGCAAAGAATTGACAATCAAAAAAACTTTTCCATATGAAAATTTGTTTGAAACGATATGATGTCCCTTGTTATGTTGACTTTGTCAACTACATAGTATCGGGAAAATGGTCGTTGGAATGGACAACTCAGCAACGAAAGAAGTTCTTCAAAGAAGTCAAACACTATATTTAGTATGAGTCGTACCTATTCAAATGTTATGCTTATCAATTATTCAGACGATGTGTTCCATATGAGGAGGTCAATAGTGTCTTGCAGTATTATCATTCATCACCATATGGTAGATACTTCAGCGGAAACAAAACTGCAGCCAAAGTCCTACAATCAGGTTTTTTCTGGCCCACTCTTTTTAAAAATGCTTACTCGTTTTCTCTTCAATGTGATAGGTGCCAGAGAACGAGAAATATTTCGAGGAGAAATGAAGGACATATGTAAAATATTCTAGAAGCGGAGATATTTAATGTATGGGGAATTGATTTTATGGGACCATTTGTTCCATCATTTAGAAACATGTACATACTGGTTGTTGTAGACTGCGTCTCCAAATGGGTTAAAGTAATTGCACTACCATCAAACGATTCGAAAGTGGTGATCAAATTCCTTAAAAATAATATTTTCACTCGCTTCGGAACATCTCGGGCTATTACTAGTGATGGTGGCACACATGTCTGCAACAGATACTTCGATGCACTCCTATCCAAATATGGAGTTTCTCATAAGGTTGCCACTGCCTATCATCCATAGTCAAATGGACAGGTTGAAGTTTCAAACATGGAGATCAAAGGAATCTTGGAGAGAACCATTGGATCAACAAGGATGGACATGTCTAAAAAACTGGTAACGAATTATGGGCCTATCGGACAGCTTACAAGACACCCATTGGTATGTCCCCATATCGAATGGTGTTTAGGAAAGCATGCCATCTTCTAGTTGAGCTTGAATACAAGGCGTACTGGGCACTAAAGAAGTTGAATCTTGATCCAAAAGCTGCAGGAGAGAAAAACTCAATTAACTCAAAAAATTGGAGGAGTTTCGCCTACAGGCTTATGAGAATGCTAGATTATACAAAGGAAAGACCAAAAAATGGCATGATCGAAAAATAGTGCGCAGACAACTGGAACCAAGGCAGCAGGTGTTGTTATATAATTCAAGGTTGAAACTTTTCCCTGGAAAGTGAAATGAAGATGGTCAGGTCCATTTGTTATCACTCAGGTTTTACCATATGGAGCTGTTGAGTTACTTGATCACAAAACCAGTGAAACATTCACAGTTAACAGTCAACGTGTCACCTATGCTAAAAAGAGAAGAGCTAAAAGAATGGGTGTATGCTATAAATGTTCTCGGATGTTTTGTGATACTCGTTGTCATTCTTTAGGAATTGTGTCTGATAACCATGAAGATAAGGTTAATTTCATTAGGGATGGCTTAAGTAAGAAGTCTTTAGATGACATATTTAAGACTCTGAGACGCATCTCGGTGGATATATGTATCATGAAATTCGCATGTTATATAGATAATTCCAAAAAGAAAGACAACAGTATAGTCTCGGGAATCTGAATATAAAAGACCATATTTGCCAATTATAAGAAAATTGGATGGGAAGTTTGTCTATGAAGCATAGACGTCATTTAAGCCGTTATTTCCTGTAAATATTATATCTCTTTGTCTTTTCCTAATAATTGTGCTTTATTTTGTTATTTTCTTTTATTTTCTTCGATAAGATCCAGACTTTTTGACTTTCACGATTTATTTTACTATTTAACTAATAATTGTCATTTCATATGTACTGGTGCTATTATTACTCACCATTTTCAAGTGTTATAAATTCATCTCATCATTGCACATTTAAAGGCATACAGATTTGATAAAAGAAACATTTATAAAATGGAAGCCACTTTAAGAAGATGAGTTGTAAATATCTGTGTCTTTTGCGGTACTAGTGTTGGTACTAAGCCATAATACGTAGCAGTGGCACAAGAATTGGGTCGAGTTTTAGCTGAAAGGAATATGCACTTAGTATATGGCGGTGGCAATCTTGGACTAATGGGGATCGTTTCAAAGACCGTATAGGAGGGAGACAGTCAAGCTTTGGGAATCATCCCAAAACCTTTGGAGGAAGCGAATCTGATAGGATCATCAAATCGGAGAGGAACTAATTGTGCCAGGTATGTCTGAATGACTGGTAGAAATGATTAACCATGCTGATGCTTTTATTACTTTGACAGGTGGCTTGGGTACAATGGAGGAAATCTTTACAGTACTATCTTGGGCGAACTTGAACATACACCAAAAATCGATTGAACTGTTAAACGCAGATGGATTTTATGATTTTCATTGTGTATTTCTTGATGATGCCAGGAGAAATGGGTTCGTGTCAAAACCTTTAAAAGAAATCCTTTTCACTGCCAGAACTGTCCCAGATTTAATTGACCAAATCTTAATCTTTGAACCATAAATTGACCCTATCATTTCCAAGATAAACTGGTTCGATAATGATCGTGGTAAAAAAGGTCGGATAAATCTGGATCTTACCCTTTAATTTTCATTTTAAATGTAGAATTTCAGCTGAGCTAACCAGGTACTATCTTCTAAACTCAGCTTCTACTTTTTAAGACATTGGGGAAAATGTCTCATTTAGGTTTGGGGGTGGGGAATAGTTGACTATTATCTTATTTTTATGTTGTTTTTATTTTTAGTCCAAAATATTTCGAAAAATTCAAAAAAATTGAAAATTTTACAAAAATTAAAAAAAAATTGAGTTTTTGTGTTTTCAATTTGATTAATCAGGTGAAATTGGTATGAGATAGCTGTATAATGAGTTGACAAGTATTATCAAAATACATGGTAACATACGAACATGAGTTGTAATTAACAAGTTTGTAATATTCAGTGCTCTGGTTTAATTGGAGAAAACATCTTTAAAAAGCGATGGGATACTATTGATGGTGGATCATGTAATGCTTTGACTTGAGCCCTTGCTACTATTTCTCTAGGAAAGCTTTCGAGTGCTAAGGTCATTTGCTTAAGGTCTCAATTATCAACTAGTATCTTTGTGTCAATGGTGGAGTTTACAAGACACCATTCTAAAAGATCCGTTAGCTCATTTTCCCTGTAAGTTTCGTGCACACAGGTTTCTGCTACATCTACTCAGTTACATATACTCACTTCTTCAGAATATTTGATGGCATTATATATGTCAAATGTCACTTCTTCTTCTCCTACTCTCAGCATCAATTTCCTTGCTACACATAAATCATAGCCTTCTCAGTTTCCAAGAATAAGTGCTCAAGAATCAGAGGATTTCCTGATCTTCTTCAATATCCAACACCACAAAATCTACTAGAAAGTTAAACTTATCTAGCTTGGTTAACACATCTTCAATGACTCCCCGAGGATAAGTGAGAGATCTATCCACTAACTGCAATATGATAGTTGTTGCCTTCACGTCACCAAGGCCCAAGTTTCTCAAAATAGAAAGAGACATCAAATTAATGTTAGCTCCTAGATCACATAGGGATATAGTGAAAGTAGATCCTCTTATGTTGTAAAGTATAGTGAAACTCCTAGGGTCCTTAAGCTTTTAGGGCAATTTCTTTTAGATAATTGCACTGCATTCCTTTGTGAGATTCACTGTTTCAAAGTCCTCCAGCTTTCTTTTCTTTGGCATGATCTCCTTCATAAACTTTAAATAATTGGACATTTGTTCCAAAGCATCTATGAAGGGAATGTTCATATGAATCTTTTTTAAAATGTCTATAAATTTAACGAATTGAGCATCCAACTTCTTTTTTTGGAAGTGTTGAGGATACAGAAGAGGTGTCTTAGGAATTTAGTTTCACATATGCTGGAGTGGTTTCACTCTGGTCTCTTATCGGCATTGTGTCCCCTTGTCGCTCTACTTCCTTGTCTTGGCTGCCTTGATCATCAGAGGTATTATCAACATGTCTTCCATTCCTAAGTGTGATAGAGTGACATTGTTCCTTAGGGTTTAACTCAGTGTTGCTTGGAAATGCCCCTTTCTATGGGTTTTTAATAGAGGTGGCAAGCTGGCTAATTTGGACCTCTAATAATTTCATCATCGCCCCCATGTTTCCCATATGGGTTTTAATATTGTTGAGTCGTGACTCATTCTTTTCAAATGTGGATTGGCAACAAATATGCTCACGAACTCTTCTAATGATGGTTTCTGCTCTGACATTTGGTTGTTGAAACTAGATAGAGGTAGCAAAGCATTCTTTGTGTTGGCATAAGAGAAGATCTCATGGTGACAAAGTCCAGGATGATAGTGGTTTGATGCAGGGTTACCTCTATAATTGTTGAAGTTCCTATTATTCACATAGTGGACTTGATCAAAACTCGGGTCTCCTTCCAATAACATCATATATGCAGCCGCTGCAGATTCAATAGATGGTTGTACTCGTTGATTGGTTAGGGCTGCGATATGAGTCGATAGGGTTGAAACTTGAGCTGTTTGTGCAATGAGAGGGTCCACTTCATGTATGCATGCCATCTTCGTCATCATAGTGCGTTCACATGGCCATTGGAAGTTGTTAATGGCCATCTCCTCTAATAGAGTGTAGGCATGCTCAGCTAACTTCTTGAATATAGTTCACCCAGCGGCTGCATCAACTATAGTCCTATTTGGCCCATTCAGCCCATTATAGAACAACTGAATTTGTACCCAGTTGAAAATTTTTTCGAAAGATTTTTCGAAAACATATGATTTATGGATTTGAGCTAACGGGTTATTTTAGAACATTATATTATGATGTATAATGAGTATTTAAATATTTTTAAGAGAAACCAAAAAGATCTGAAATATTTTAGATCTATTTGCAACACTTTCAGACTTTTGAGAGGATTATTAGGTTTTAGACCGGAAAGTGAATCTGGTGTGTTAGATTTGTAAAATTAAATATTTTGAGAGTAATGAAATTAAAACTGTTGAAAAAAGACTTATTTTGGGTGTTCCGGGAAGGCCCGGAAATTTGTTATATTATGTCAAGAATTCCACAAAATAGCGATCCTAACCGCATTTGGTAATTTATTTTGACATATTTGACTAGGATAAATAGTGTTCGGGAAACCAGGTAAGTATGGCATGCAATGAATGCTTGAAGAATAGTTAATTGATTGTAAGATTATTTCAAATGAGAAATATGTGTGTATATGTATATATATCATATAGAAATATGTATAGCTTAAATTGACTAAACCACCGCGGGATTAGGTTAGTCATAACCATGGGTTTGGGTGGTTTGGTATAATTATGTGTTAGAGTTGTTGTTCAGCTCATCAATTTTTTTATATTTCCCTATAAATATATATATGCAAATATTTTATTTTGAATAAAATAAACAGTTAAATCAATATATATTCTCTTTCTTTATATGGTAAAGATGTAACAAACCTTATAATGATTAGTTATGATAAAGTTGCAAAAAACGTCGCAATCGATATTGATTTGTATAATAACGATTTCATTTTTAAATGGTTTCTGGTCAAGGTTTACATTACTTGGTCAGTAAGTAAACATGTATAGACTGGTACATGTCTTATATTGGAATTTAGTATTTCAATGATTATTACTCAATGAACCATGAGTCTCGGAGACTCGTATAGACGTATAAGTGTTTATAATGGATAAACATTGAATGACTCACTGGAGATTCTTAATAGATAGTACATCTACGTCAATACGAATCTTCTCGGGTTGAGTAGCATAATGGTTATTTAACTTGAGATACCACTGTGATGGCAGTAATATCACTGACCTATTTAGATATGACCTCTACCTATTCGTTGGGTGTGGACTAATTCCCATGATATTCTGTGAGAATCTAGAGTTGATTCGTTAGCTCTGTGTACAGAGCATAAATATTCAATATAGGTTAGCGATCTATTAAATCCATGATCGTGGTACATTGCAGAAGCGAGTTCTGAGTGTTATTTAGAGATCATCAATTTATACGTCGACGATATTACATCTCAGGGGATTTGACATTTATTTCTACATATATAGTATAATCTAGATACCTTATAACAACCTGCCAAAGGCAAGGTGCTACCGCCAGGAGACAGGATTAACCGATCTCCATAAGCCTCTAAATTTATAGAAATTTTGGCATGATGTATCCTAAAAATAGACAACTAGGATCATAGTTTAGCATCAAAACGAAACTAAAATAAACATCATATATCAAAATGGACCTCAGGTCCACACCAATAAATCAAAATCATGATCTAAAGGCTTCGTGCCCATATCATCTACAACGCTCAAGGGCTCTGCCCACAATATTATAAGAAATCAAAATATTTACTTAATATTTACAAACAGCGCGCTCAACACGATAAATAAGACAATAAATCAAGTGACCTAAATTTCTAAAACATCTCCCAGGACGCTTGCGAGGGTGACTGTAGCTTGGATGATTAGTGTCTCGAGCATGACTTACAAAGTTGTCGTGGTTAACTATTCTGGAAGCCAACCTACAAAACTAGCAAACTAGTTTGGTGTGAGTTATAAAACTCAGTAAGTAACCTACTCATGCAACCAACAAAACATAAAGTCAAGCATACTATAAATTTTTCAACATTACCAAGTTACAAATTTAGTTTTATAAACTTTTAACTAACCATTTATCTATTACATATACAAATCCTCATATTTATTTACATACATATGTGCCAATCTAAAAGCCAAAATATAAAAAGCATGCAAAGCAAAACTCGAATACTATACAATATATCGTTTAATATCAAATTCACTTCAATCACATAAAACATGAAGTCATACATATATACTGTTATCACAAATATCTATCTTTGAAGTATCATCAAATCGGTAAATCCAATAAACTTCATTCTTTTCGATTACAAACTATCTTATATACCAAAATAAAAACTTTCTTTAACTTAATTTAACCACGATAACCTGACAATAGGTTGACATTCAAGATTAATATTCATTTACTCAATAATGACCTAAAAATGTTCTTCACTTTTTCACGTTGGTGAGACTTGACTGTAGTTAGAGAGTTTGAATTAAAGTGTGAATTAAAAGTAATTTTGGCTAATTTTGGTTAATTTTATTAATTGACAAAATTAGTATTTATGACTAAATCAAATTTGGGAATTTTCATATATTGGATGTATTTTGATGTATATTTGATGTACAAATCATTTTGATAGTGATTAGAAATCACCTAGTTGAGTAATTGATAAATTAGGACTAAAATAATCAAAATATAAAAGTTTGTTACTTGAGGTGGTTCACGTTAAATTGGGGGATTTTATGCAAAATCTAATTTTTCAGATTTGGATGATTAAAATGAATTATTTTTTTTAATTACCCAAGAAAAATCAATAAAATTGGAATAATATGATTTTTCGTATTCCACTGTGTGACCCTGTTAAATCGTAAAATCGTCAAAGCTGTGAGCCGAAATATATTCATGGGTCTACTTTTCATTATGAAATAATGAATTAATTTTAAGATCAATTTATGTAAGTATTTTCAGAAGACTTGATACATATAATGAGTGTAAAGAAAATATGAAATTTACAAGATGTTTAGTACAAGTTCAAGAATAATATTCCTTCTAAGTTCTAAATTTGTATGTACTGGTCGTTTTCAAATAACTATACAAGTATAGGTTTCCACGGATTTCAATATAATATTCTTAGGGCTTTCAAACAAACTTATACTAATATATGGTTTTATATATACGTATTATTATCAAAATCTATTCTTGTTTTTTTTTTTTTTGTTACAACCATGGTTATTTATTAAGTCTCATAATTCACACCACTACAGTTTGCTAGTTTTGTAGGTTGGAAACCAAATCTGTTGGCCATTCAAGTTTGGATATCGTGCTCGAGTCGATGGATTACTCAAGTTGTAGTCACTCAATCTATAGTCCTTGGAAGGGTCATATAGTTTAGAAATCATGTTACATTTATATATGTTTATATTAATCAAAGCACACTATTATACGAATGTAATTACAAGTATTGAATTGTAAGCTTTTGGACATGGAATCCTGAAGATTGACGATGTGATTTGAATTATTTTAAGTTTGGACCGAATGTCCTATTTGCGTATTTGATATTTGTACGTATCTTTTTTGTGCTAGACTGTGATTCAAGTTGTCCATTTTTAGGGCACTTCTTGTCCATTCTCCACTTGTTTTTAGACTCAGAGAGACACATTATTCTTATCTTTTACCTATAACATCATGTCTCTGACAGGATGTTATAAATTTTATATTCTTTACTGTGATTCAAGTTGTCCATTTTTAGGGCACTTCTTGTCCATTCTCCACTTGTTTTTAGACTCAGAGAGACACATTATTCTTATCTTTTACCTATAACATCATGTCTCTGACAGGATGTTATAAATTTTATATTCTTTTATAAACTTTCTCCTCCAAATTTCTTATCTCTGTCATATCACTTGGTGCAGCTTTTTTATAAGATTAAATTCATTACAAATAGACACTCACACTTTTATTATTATCTTACTTCTTTAATAATAAAAATTACATTCTCAAATCACATTCCTTCCACTACCACTAAAATTTTATATTCTCTTAACATACCTCTAAAGAGGAATATGTGAGTCATCAGCATTTAACAACGGTGTAGTTACATTACTATTAACACTACTAGCTGGCCAACAATTCAATTATCAACTTGTTTAATTCACAAAAATATAATTGCTTACTCAAAAATAAATTACAAATTTGTGTGAAGCATGATTGAATTATTCCATAAAGTTAGTATGAATTGTTACATAAACGTAAGATTTTTTTCACACTTAGAAAACAACGTACATAAACATATGACAAAATTGGAGTACAGTACCATTAATTATTTATTTCTACGTGACTATCGGCCTCATAATTTCATAACTCTGCATCACTCAAATAAAGCCACATAAAAACTTCCTGTATGAAATTGAAAAAATAAAATGAACAGTAGAAATCACAACTTCAACCAAACTTAGTTCCAGATACAATCTACCCATCTCCAAAATCCCATCAACCAAAACTGTAATTTAACCAAAAATCTAAAGTTTCTAACTTGAAATCACGCAGAGATCGCTCAAAACCAACACCTAAAAGTCAATCACTGAAAGAAATCAGTCGACAAATTAGTTATAAAAAGTTAACAAATAACAGACTTTTAATATAAATCTCACATTTTATGCGGGTTAAATATATATTTTAGATATTGAACTTGTAAATGATCCGGATCTTGCGTGTGATGGTGATTTTCAGACCCCGAGAAACTTTGAAATATGAAAAAGGGTATAAAAAGGTTTTCACTTACCAAGCTGGGGCCCTAGGTCCTTCTGAGGATGAGAAGTAGGGTAGAAGGGTCCAAGCTCGAGGCGCATAATCACCCGACCTGATGAAAAAGATCACATTCGGTAATATTTTCGTAGATGAAGATCGACCCAAGGCTATCAGGAGATCTGTTTTGTGCTTGTAACAATGGGAATGTGATTTGGAGTGAGCCAACTAAGGCACAGCCACTTACACCCGAAGAAGCTTTATTAAAAACAAAGAAACATAGGAAGATGATCACTAGAAGATACAAGCTAGATGTCCATGACTGATGCGGTCAATGAGCTTAATGTTGGCTCGACCCTTTTGAAGAAAAGATGTAGGGAGTTGGATATAAAAGGTGGCTACATAGGAAGTTCATGGGCTTTCCAACACTTATCAAGGAAATTCATGAATTGCAAATATAAGGTGAGGGAAATTAAGGATTCCCTCCCGACTCGACCTATTAAAGAAGAGAGGAAGCGGATCCAGTATCAAACACCTCGGTAAACTGACTCGAAGATCGAGGCAAGGTTTGAAGTATCATGTTTATATGTGAGTGATGTGAGCGCTACATAGAAGTTTGAACCAAGGCTTATCACTTGACATACGGAACCGTATGAGTGGTTGATTTACGAGTGTCACACGGGAAGAACGTATGGCAGTAGGAAAAAGGTGGGAATGATGATTTTCAAATGGCAGAGGGTGGTTATATCAGACGGTCAGAGCTACTGTTTGCATTGGTTGAGGAAAAGAGTATTGGTGATAGTGACAGGCTGACATCACGAGTTGGTGTAATAATGGGTTTAGGCGCACTATATAAAGTGATTGATGACTAAATTTTAAGGGTTGGTTAATTCATTAGCCATCTCTTTATGCATTTTCATCACTTGTAAAGTTCTAAAAAGATCATTTTAAAAGAAGAGATAAAACTTGTCGGTTTAACCCAAGCTTATAATAAAAATTTCCTTTCTATGCATCTGTGGACGTAGGTTGGAGCCACTCTCCGCCAAACCAAGTTAAATCCTTTGTATTTTCTGTGATTTCTTATTTGCTTGCCAAGTTTGCTTTGGTTCCCAACTAACTAAACAAATTCACTACTTGGGGAGGTTTGTTTTAACAGTAAGCTCCCTGAATTATCCCTGGAACGAAAAAAATTGTCAACAGTTGGCCGCCTGTGACTATACCAACACTAATGCACTGGTTTTCATCAGAACTCCACAATTAAGCTTGACTCGAGCTTATAATAAAAATTTCCTTTCTTCGTATACGTGGACGTATGTTGGAGCCATTCTCCGTCAAACCAAGTTAAATCCTTTCTATTTTCAGTGATTTCCTGTTTATTTGCCAAGTTTGCTTTGGTTCCCAACTAACTAAACAAATTCACTAATTATGGGAGGTTTGTTCGATGAGTAAATTCCATTAATTACCCCTGTAATGAAAAATAGTTGTCAACAGCAGAGGTTTTAATGGATCGGGTCAGGTTTTTTTGAAATTTTTGAGCACGAGACCCGAATTCGAAATTTGAGAAGTGAAACCCGATCAGGTCGGGTCAGGTCGTCCAAAAAAAATAAGTTTTTTTAATGAATTAATTATTTTGAAATATTAATATTAGTTATTTTATGTCCCGAAAATTTTCATATATATAAAGTTTTAAGACAATAAATGAAATAATATTAAAAACTTAAAAAAAATATAAAAATTTTAGAAAAATAATAAAAATATTATATTTTTTGGTTAGGTTTTAATGTCAAACCCATGGGTTAACTTGAAAAACTCATTATTTTTATTTGAAACTCGCGCGGGTCGGATCTGGTCGGTCGCGGATAAATCTGACAAGCACCCCTAGTCAACAGTTGGTGCTTTCTGTGGGGAATTAGTACGAAAAAGCAGTAAACACACTAAGACGATGGTAGAGATGGAAACCACAAAAATTCAGAGGCTTCGACAACGAGTGGATTGAGAAGATGGAAGAAACCTTGCGAAATGAAAGGGAAGATGCTCGAAGGGAGAGGGAAATAACTCAAGCCTTCATGAAGGCTATGATGGAAACGATTGAGCTATAGAAGAAAACAAAAGAAAGAGGGGAAGGATATCCTAGAATAAGGAAATAGGAAATAACAAATGGAGAATTGATCGCCAGAGCAAACAAAAAACATGGAAATGGGAATAATAATGCTCAGAGAATGAGATTTGTAGTCGTTGTTAGCACTGTACCAATATGGGAGCCGTGGAAGAAGAAGACATGAAAACCCCAGATTCATCCAACAACAACCCATGTTTCGAGGTGAGTGACCTGAACGATACCAAAAAGGGGGAATACAGGGTGACCAAGACATGGAGACAGCATCCTCTTTTACGAAGAAATTTTTGGCAATGGAATTTCCAAGAAGAATCACCATGCTTGTGATGGATAACTATAAGGGAAACGAAACCCTAAGTCCCAGGCTGAGAAGTTTATTTTTCTAATAGAGATTCAGGGAATGATAAAGAAGGCAATCTACAAGGTGTTCCCATTAACTTTGGGGGGTCAGCCAGCTTGTGGTTCAGAAATTTGACTCCATGAAGTGTCACCAGATTCTCCCTACTGAGGAAGTCCTTTGTGCGCCACTTCAAAAGAGCATGCGTAACAAGTAAGATATTGAGGTCATTGAGGATAATGAAGCAAATAGATGAAGAGCCCTTAAGAGATTTTTCAATTGATACCATAGCTTGATATGAGAGGTCGGGGCGTATGAGTCCCTAGTGGCATTGGAGAGTTTTAAAGAAGCTCTCAAGGTCGGGAAGTTATGGTCCCACCTGAGGATTAAGAAGATACAAGACTATATCGTGGCCTTTGAGTAGTCAAGAAAGTTTATGTTGATGGAAGAAGATGAGAAGATCGTCCCATGAAGAGTTACTCAGATATCAAAATTGCCAAGATAAGAGAATCGGCACGAAGTGGGCAGAAACCGGAAGGGACCGGCCCCAAAACAGAAGAAGTTCAGGACGATAACTCAGGGTAATCCAATGCATTAGATAAGACCTCCAATCAAGGTCGTCCATGTCATCAAGGGGTAATACACACCATTATTGGAGTTCCCGACAATCAACTCATTGATACCGAAAACTATGGGACAGATGTTGATGATGATTTTCAGACACGAAAAACTTTAAAATATGAGAGGGTATAAAATGGTTTTCACTTACCAAACTGGGGTCCTAGGTCATTTTGAAGATGAGAAGCCGGAAAAATAAGGTGCAGAGTCACCCGACCTAATGAAAATGATCAGATTCAGTAATATTTACGCAGATGAAAACCAACATGAGGCTATTGGTGTTGGTCTCTAAGATCATCCCAAGAACATTTCAAGCATGATAAAAGTGTGAATACGAAGAGAAAGTATAGCGAAATTATACTTACAAAGATCAGTTGTAGGATGTGTTGATAACAAAAACTTTTCCTTTGAGAAGTTTTCCAAGATCTTCTCTTTGAAGTTGTATGTTGAAGATCCAAACTTAAAGGTTGAGATTCCAAACTCTAGGGAATGTTTCCCTATCACCTTTGTATGATTCAATGTGTGCTAGCACCATGAAAATTTTGCAACAAATTCTTCCTCTTGGTTCTTGATGTTCACGGCAATGAGAGGAAAGAGAGAGTGTTTTTCAATTTTTGTTAAGTGTTGACTTGTGTTAGATTTTTAAAAAATCAAAAGACATATACCAAAATCAAAGTTGGTAAAGCCCTTTCACAAAAAAAAAAAAAATAATAAGTACAAGTGTGTTTTACAAGTTAACAACTTCTAACAACTTCCATCAAGCTAAAGTGACAAAGTTGACTAGTGATGTGACTTGTGTGTGGGACCCACTTTAATTCAAAATCTGAATGTGCCCGCAAACACGTTCCGGACTCGGGTTCGTTAATTTCGAATTAACAAATTTTCCGTTGCGACTTAATTAAATCAAATTTAATTAAATATTTATGCCTAGCAAAATTACTATTAAATTCGCTCGCGAATTAATTCTAAATTAATTTATTCGCCCGAATTAAAATCCAATTTTAATTCCGTTACGAAATCTAATTTCATTTAATATATCGAATATATTATTTTATCGATTAATTCCAAATTAATCGTTCTCTATCTTCTAATAGAATTTTATCCTAGATAAAATCTCACTGTAATTAATCCTAGATTAATTATGTTCGAGTCATATGTCATTGGTGAATCTTCGGGAAGCGACTCGGGAATCGACCCATGAGATCTATGGATATATTGGTAGTAAATTCGATCATCGGACTATCCGAACACGTGAGTACCTCGTACCATATTTTTACCGATTTATGAGACATGATTGGCTTCTAGCAAAGCGTCGTGCCTACCTAATTCTCCAGAAATATTCTTAAAGGAAGGAATATATAATCTATGTCAGACGTAGTATACGAAGTATTGCGTGCTGCGATCCAGCATCGATGTCACATGCAAGGCCTGGGGCTTGAATAGTGTCTGCCCCGTACGAAGCATATATCGGATCATAAGCAATTAGTCTCTTTAATCGGATAATCATGACTTTGTCATATTATCCCGATGGTTGCAACACATTAGAGTACCAGTTCTGTATCCCTGTGTGATCATTATCTCCATATCACTGAAGTGATACTTCTGTCTTGACATAACATCCAATACACTACGATTCTCAATAAACCCAAAAGAGGCGTATGCAGAACCTGTTAAAGTCCCGGACTACCAAAACTAAAGCGTATTAATGTCGCAAGTACTAGCGATGAAAGTCTTAGGTAAAGACCAAATACACCTACCCTAAATCAGATTCCCATAGACACATAGTCATACTACCAATGGGATTCCGAGGGGTTTATCCAGAGCAAAGCTGTTTCCTTACCATCGGTAAACACAACCTCCTATCATACTTGCATAAGTATACAATACTTAAATATATGAGAACTATGCTGTTACGTTTCCGTAACACGCACAAGTGCAATACTAGTCTATTCTGCATTATCAATGTCCAGTCTCGATAATACAATGACTAGAGATATTTAATGATTAAACCTTCATGGATTGATATCGTCTCATATCTTATAATCCGGAACTAATCATAAGGACTTTTATCATTCATTTATTAAAGTAATCTAATTACGAAGTGATAAAATGTAATTTCCATTGTCACATAATTAATTTATACAAAAACTACAATATCTTTTATAAATAGTGACGTTATGGGTCATAATTGTCCAACAATCTGCCACTTGGCCTATAGCCAGTCACTCAAGCATCTAACACCTTAACTATGTACATGTCGCTCAAACTTTTGTTGAGGAATAGCTTTCGTCAGCGGATCTGAAATGTTATCCTATGATGCGACCTTCTCGAACCTTACATCGCCACGATGTATGATCTCACGAATCAAATGGAAACATCTAAGAACATGCTTGGATCGTTGATGAGACCGATGTTCTTTAGCCTGCGCTATAGCCCCGTTATTGTCACAATACAATGAAATGGGCTTAGCTGCTAACGGAACTACTCCTAATCTAATTAGGAATTTATGGATCCAAACTGCCTCTTTTGCTGCTTTAGCTGCAGCAATATACTTCGCTTCTGTTGTTGAATAGGCAACAGTCTCTTGCTTGGAATATTTACAGCTTACTGCTCCGTTGTTCAAACAAAATATGTACCCGGATTGTGACTTATAGTCGTCTTTATCGGTTTGGAAACTTACATCGGTATACCCAGTTACCTCAAGTTCTCTATCTCCATAGATTAAGAATGAATCATTAGTTCGTCTAAGATACTGCACATGCTCAAAGCATACGAGACATCAGGTCGCGTACATATGATGGCATACATGATCGATCCGACTGCCGAGCAAATGGGATCCGACTCATGCTATCTCTCTAATCTTGAGTTTTAGAACACATATCATTAGATAGAGTGACGCCATGTGACACTGGCAACAGGCCCCTCTCGGACTTATCTATGTTGAATCTCTTCAATACTTTGTCAATGTACGTGCTCTGGGAGAGTCCAAGCAACTTTCTAGATCTATCCCGGTAGATCTTTATTCCTAGAATAAAGGCTCCTTCTCCCAGATCCTTCATGGAAAATTTTAATGAAAGCCAAGCTGTCACCGATTGTAGCATAGGAATGTCATTGCCAATAAGCAATATATCATCAACGTAAAGGACAATGAATATCAATGCACTCCCACTAAGCTTCTTATATACACAAGGATCATCCTCGTTTTGAACAAAATCATATTCTTTTATGATCTCATCAAAACGTTGGTTCCAAGAACGCGATGCTTGCTTTAATCCATAAATGGATCGATTTAACTTACAAACCTTGTTTGCAAGTCTTGGTACGACAAAACTGTCAGGTTGTTGCATATAAACATCCTCCAAAAGGTTTTCGTTAAGGAAAGCGATTTTGACGTTCATCTGTCATATTTCGTAATCGAAATATATAGCAATAGCAAGCATTATCCGAATGAATTTAATCATGGTAATAGGTGAAAAAGTTTTGTCGTAATCGACACCATGTCATTAACGATACCCTTTCGCTACAAGCCTAGATTTGTACGTTTATATGTTGCCATCCATGTCGGTCTTCTTCTTGAAGATCCATTTGTAACCATTAGGCTTTACGCCTTATGGTGCATCAACCAATGTCCAAACTTGGTTGGTGTACATGGAATCTATTTCGGACTTCATGGCTTTTTGCCATAAAGCGGAATCGATATCCTGTATCGCTTCCTCATACGTAGCCAGCTCGTGATCCTCAATAAGATTGATATCCACCCATACCTCTCATATTATTTTCTGACTCTCTCCGACCTACGCGGTTCTTGTGTATTCGAAGATTGTAGTACAGTCTCATCCCTGATGGACTGTTCATGTTCCGTTAAAAATTCTATGCCAGGAACAATATCACTCCAATTTTCATTGAGTTCTACTTTCCTCCCACTAACCACTGCATTTAGGAATTCATTCTCAAGGAAAATCGTATGTAAAACAACAAATATTTTACTCTCTTGTGGGTGATAGAAGTAATATCCTTTGGTTTCCCTATGACATCCTACAAATAGGCATTTATCTGATTTGGGTTCTAATTTGGTACCTTCCAAATGTTTGATGTATGCCCAGCAATCCCAAATCTTCAGGAATGAGAAACCCGGTTTCTTTCCTGTCCATATTTCATATGGAGTCTATTGAACAGACTTTGACAGAACCTTATTCAAAATAAGTATTGCACTGTCCAATGCATATCCCCAAAAGAAAATAGGTAGCTCAGTGCGACTCATCGTCGACCTTACCATGTCTAACAAGGTTCGGTTTCTCCGTTCAGATATATCGTTTAACTGCCGTGTCCCTGGAGGAGTCCACTGTGAAATAATACCATATTCTTTAAAGTAATCAAGAAACTCATTACTTAAGTATTCGCCACCACGGTCTGACCGTAATGTTTTAATACTTTATCAGTCTATTTTTCTACTTCGTGTCGAAACTCTTTGAATTTCTCAAAGGTTTTCGACTTGTGTCTCATAAGATACACATAACCATAACGCGAAGCGTCATCCATAAAGGTTACGAAGTATTCAAATCCACCTCTAGCCTGGCTAGACATGGGCCAACATACGTCACTATGAACGAGGGCTAACAGTTCGGTGGCACGTGCACCTTTACCGCTAGAAAGTGTTTTAGGCATTTTGCCTAATAAACAAGATTCGCAAACATCATATGAATTTGGATCAAATCCGTCCAAGTACCCACTCTTCGAAAGTGTGGATATGCGAGTCTTGTTAATGTGTCCTAGACGACAATGCCACATATAAGTTTCATCGTTGTTACTTAGTTTAAGCATTTTGTTTGTTACATTATATGTTTGAGATTGATTTATATTCGAAATATAAAGGCCATTATTTACATGAGCACTGTAAATTTCCATATCATTTTTATACATAAAACACCCAGTGTTTCTAAATACAAAAGTATACCCACATTGGGCTAATAAAGATACAGATATTATATTCCTAGTCAAACTAGGTACAAAATAACAGTCTGAAAGTCTAAATACATGCCTTGAGGGCAGTTCCAAAACATAAGTCCCAACGGCCAAAAAGGTGACTCGAGTCCCATTTCCAACGCATAGATCAATCTCCCCTGAGGCCAGTCTCTTGTTAATCTACAGATCCAGCATATCAGTACATATATGAGTACCACAACCAGAATCAAAAATCCAATTTTTAAAACTAGAAGTAGACATGTTTATTTCTATAACAAACATACCTGAAGCCGGTGCCTTGCCCGCTTTGATTTCCTTCATGTGTGTCTTGTACTCGCGATAGTCACGCTTCCAGTGACCCCGCTTGCCGTACTGCAGACATACATCTTGGGATTTGTCATTACCCTTCCCATAAGGTTTTGACAATTTGGCTTTGCCCTTCTTCTTCTTCTTATTTACATCTCCAGTTGCCTTGGGCCAAGCCCTCGAAGACTGAGATGTTGAAGCGAAGTGCGCCTAGCGCTTCTTGACCTTAATGAGCTCTTTCTCTTCTTCACGCAGTATCGACATTAACTCTCCAAGAGTATGGTCTTGGTTCATCATATTATAGTTCATGATGAATCCACTCCAGCTGTCAAGAAGAGACTGTAAGATAAAATCTATAGAAGTCTCAACCTCGAAGACTATGCCTTGCTGTCTCAGCTGTTCGATGTCAGCAATCAACTGCGACATATGGTGCTCGACAGATGTACCCTCTGACATACGAGCGTGAAAGAGCATCTTCTGCAACTCATATCTCTATGATCTAAGATTAGATCGATGAAGATCATGTAACTTCGCCATCATTTCATAGGGATTCAATCCCTTGTTATGACAACGGAATTTTGGAGTCATAGCAGCAAGCATTACGGATTGAGCATTTGAGTTGTCATCGCTATGAGTCTTCCAAAGCTCAAGCTCAAGCAGCTGCTCATTTTCGGGCTTAGGCCCAAGAGGTCTCTCTATAGTATAGAGCAACTTCTCGAATCCCAGGACAATCCTGAGATTCATGTCCCAGTCTGGAAATTTCGTGCCATTAAAGATATTGTCGCTCATGATTATGTCTCTAATGCTCAGCTTTTCTGTCATCTTAATTGCAATAGTCAAACTATTCAGTTAACGATGTATGGGTACAGTCTAACTATTACAAGAAAAATAATAAAATATTAGTCCAACTAATAAATATAATTGACGAAATAATTATAAAGCGCATAAAGCCAAGTATTTGAAAGAAATTACAAATTCAATACTAGAGCCCTCTGTTGAGTACTCGGGAAATCTAGTTTCCTAGTGGGCCCATTAAATAACACACAACCTTGACTTTGGCAAACAAGCTGTATGATATTTAACTAGGTAGATCTCTAAGATCAATTAGATCTCATCCAATTCCTAGATTCGGTAGATGGACCTTCAAGTCTGAAACATATATATAATATATATGCCAATATATCTAACATATTTTCCTAACCTTTTCCTCTAAATCAACTAAGCCTTGGATTTGGCACAACAAGCTTAATGATTCCAGTTAAGCGGGACCCATTGACTTTGGAAGCTTCGTAATCGATGTCGATGGAAAAGAAGTGATTTTGACTTTGGCCAACAAATCACAACTTGGACAAGACATAAGATATGGAACAAAGCTTTCATGATTCAAACACATTCGCGATTGATAAAAGTCTTGACTTTGGCCAACAAACCAGTGCCAATCTTGGATCTTGAGAATGAATCACTCAATGGAAGGAAAACACTTAATACTTGTTGAGGGTTTTTCGCGTAATTGGCAACCAATTAATTATCTTTGATTAGGTCTCATCATACACCCTTAAGCATGCATTCTAAAAGCATAATAAGGTGCGGTAAATAAATTAATAATGATATATGGATGGATATCTCACAAATTATTCATAGAACAAATCACTCCCTTTCATCTCCTCGGCTAGCACTATTCTAACTTCTACCCAATTACATAATACAATTTAAGAAACCTTATTTACATTGAGGGGAATTAGGTGAAAAGAGAAATATAAAGAATCGAGAGATAAAGGCTGGATACGCATGTCCAATTTAATAAATTCTAAATTTATTACAACAATTTCCAAAATTGCCATCACCCTTCTAATATCCATCTGATATACATTATTCATACAACACATCCATGTATTCACACAAAGCATGTTATTCAATCAATCTAATCCAATTAATTAATCTGTGAATTAAGTGATCATCCAATGTTCAAACGATTTGATTTGCGCGAGTCCAACTTGTTTTAAGAATAGGTACTCCAAGTCCGTATTCTTGAATTATATCGAACTACAATTTTAAATCCAATTTAATTTGTATTCAATACTAATTCTATATTTAATTCCAAATTAAATAATTACACTTTTAATGCGCCTTTACGACTTAGATTCAAAATCTAATCTTAATGGGTCTCAAAGCCCAATTAGACCCAATTAAATATTTAAAGGCCCATATACTATATTTAGACTTAATGGAATGATTTAGGTCCAATTTGGATCCAATCCAATTGTCCTAAACCAACTTGGCCCAACCAAGTCCATTAGGCCTAAATACAACAATTTTAGCCCAATTTCAAACTAAGCCTAATTAATTAAATTCTAATTTTCCAAATTTCACAATTTAAATAATTAAAGTGTATTACACTAATTAATTATTTAAATTAACATTTCCAAAACATCAATTTAATTAATTAAACATGCATTATTATTTTCAATATATGTCCAACATTATCGAAACAAAATCAAGTCATTTTCATGCTCTTTATGCCTCACGGCATTATTGAATTTTCTTCATTAATTTTGATTTCAATCCAATTAAACCACAAATCAATTTTGTCCAAGCATTTTAAACACATCCAATGGTTTAAAAAACAAAAAACACCGTGAGATACAAGGGTCCATATAATTCAGCAAAGCCTCAACATTTGAGGAAAATTAATCCAATTAATTTTTCATCAAATTGATCATGCACAACTCTAAGTTAACATTATATAAGCATATTAAAACAAACAATTTGATCAAAACATGCTCAAAAAAAAAATACCCAAATCAAGATTATAAACCCTAAACTCAATTTCATGCTCAACAAGGCTCATGATACCATTGTTGGTCTCTAAGATCATCCCAAGAACATTCAAACATGATAAAAGTGTGAATACTAAAAGAAATTATAGCGGAAATATACTTATAAAGATCGGTTGTAGGATGTGTTGATAACAAAAACTTTTCCTTTGAGAAGTGTTCCAAGATCTTCTCTTTGAAGTTGTATGTTGAAGCTCCAAGCTTTAAGGTTGAAATTCCAAACTCTAGGGAATGTTTCCCTATCACCTTTGTATGATTCTTTGTGTGCTAGCGCCTTGAAAATTTTGCAACAAATTCTTCCCATTGGCTCTTGATGTTCACGGCAATGAGAGGAGAATAGAGAGTGTTTTTCAACTTTTGTTAAGTGTTGACTTGTATTAGATTTTCAAAAAATCAAAAGACATATGCCAAAATCAAAGTTGGTAAAGGTCTTTCACAAATCAAATAAAATAATACAAGTGTGTTTTACAAGTTAACAACTACTAACAACTTTCATCAAGCTAAAGTGACAAAGTTGACTAGTGATGTGACTTGTGTGTGGGCCCCACTTTAATTTAAAATCCGAGTGGGCTAGCAAACACGTTCCGGGCTCGGGTTCGTTAATTCGGAATTAATGAATTTTCTGTTGCGACTTAATTAAATCAAATTTAATTAAATAATTATGCCTAGTAAAATTACTATTAAAGTCGCTCGCGAATTAATTCTATATTAATTCGTTCGCCCGAATTAAAATCTAATTTTAATTCCGTTATGAGATCTAATTTCATTTAATATATCGAATATATTATTTTATTGATTAATTCCAAATTAATCGTTCTCTCTCTTCTAATAGAATTTTATCCTAGATAAAATCTCACCGTAATTAATCTTAGATTAATTATGTTTGAGTCATACGTCATCGGTGAATCTTCAGGAAACGACCCATGAGATCTATGGATATGTTGGCAGTAAATCCGATTATCGAACTATCCGAACACGTGCATACCTCGTACCATATTTTTACCGATTTAAGAGACGTGGTTGGCTTCTAGTAAAGCGTCGTGCCTACCCAATTCTCCAGAAATATTCTTAAAGGAATATATAATCTATGTCAGGCATTGTAAATGAAGTATTACGTATTGCGATCCAGTATCGGATGTCACATGCAAGGCCTGGGGATGGAATAGTGTCTGCCTCATACGAAGCATATATCGGATCACAAGCAACTAGTCTCTTTAATCGGATAATCATAACCTTGTCATATTATCCCGATGGTTGCAACACTTTAGAGTACCAGTTCTGTATCCATGTGTGATCATCATCTCCATATGACTAAAGTGATACTTCCGCCTTGACATCACATCCAATACACTACGATTCTCAATAAACCTAAAAGAGGCGTACGCAGAACCTGTTAAAATCCCGGACGACCAACACTAAAGCGTATTAATTGTCCAAGTACTAGCGATGCAAATCTCAGGTTAAGACGAAATACACCTACCCTGAATCGGATTCCCATAGACACATAGTCATACTACCAATGAGATTCCGAGGGGTCTATCTAGAGCGAAGCTGTTTCCGTACCATCGGTAAACACAACCTCCTATCACACTTGCATAAGTATCTAATACTTAAATATATGAGAACTATACTGTTACGCTTCCGTAACACGCACATGTGCGATACTAGTATATTCCGCATTATCAATGTCCAGTCTCGATAATACTACGATTAGAGATATTTACTAATTAAACCTTTATGGATTGATATCGTCTCATATCTTATAATCCGAAACTAATCATAATAACTTTTATCATTCATATATGAAAGTAATCTAATTACGAAATGATAAAATACAATTTCCATTGTCACATAATTAATTTATACAAAAACTGCAATGTCTTTTACAAATAGTGATGCTATGGGTCATAATTGTCCAATAATCGGGAGATCTGTTTTGGAGTGAGCCAATTGAGGCACATCCATATACACCCGAATAAGCTTTATTAGAAACAAAGAAACATATGAATGGGATCACTATAAGATACAAGCTAGATGTCCATGACCGATGCGGCCGAGAAGCTTAGTGTTGGCTTGATCCTTTTGAAGAAAAGATGCATGGAGTTGGATATTAGAAGGTGGCCACATAAGAAGTTCATGAGCTTTCCGACACTTATCAAGGATATTCATGAATTGCAAAAAGAAAGTGAGGGAAGTGAATGATTCCCTCTCGACCTGACTTGTTAAAGAAGAGAGAAAAAGGATCAAGTATCAAACATCTCGGTATGTCGACCCGATGACCGAGGTAAGATTTGAAGTATCATGTTTATGTGTGAGTGATATCCTACATTAAAGTTTGAACCATCAAAAGGCTGATACGATGGGAGCAGTTCAAAGACTTATCCCTAACATACGGAACCGTATGAGTAGTTGCTTTGAGGGTTGTCACATAGGCAAAACATGTTTAATTGTAAAGATATTTTAATTTATAATTTAATAATAAAAATTAATTGTAAAGATTAAGTATCACGTATGTTTTTTATTTTAATAAGCGATTGTAATATATTTTCTTATTATAATATGTTCATTTGTATAATTTTATAATTTAATAATAATAAATTTAAATGTTAATTAATTAATTGGTTTCTTTCTTTAATAGTATATTATGTTTTTATATTGTAATAGATTTTTATGTTACTAATTTATTACTATAATTTTATAATATGATAATAAAAATAGTTGTAGAGATATTTTAATTTATAATTTAATAATAAAAATTAATTGTGGAAATTAGGTGAATTCTAGATAATTTAATATTATATTTATTAATTTAATTTTATAATTTATTAATTTATTTTTATAACAATAATATGAAGTTGCCACATATCGTGATGGGAAAGCTTAAAAATATTCATTGTGTGTTTTATAAGTTAATAGTGTTTTATAATTGTAATAGGATAGTATAATATATTTCTTATTGTAATCCAATTCTCATAAAACTATAATATGTATTTTTATTACAATAGGTTTTTTATTTAATAAAAAATTAATTATAAAGATTAATTGTAGAGATTAAGTGCCACGCATATTATTTTTTAATTTTAATGAGAGTTTATAATATATTTTCTTATTATAATAGGTTTCTTTATTTAATTTTATAATTTAATAATAATAATTAAAATTTTAATTAATTATTAGGTTTCTCACTTTAATAGTAGAAATTAGATTAATTGTAAATAATTTAATAGTAATTTTTAATATAATACTATAATATATTTTCTTGTTGAGTAAAATTCTTATAAAATTTTAATGTGTATTTTTATAGTAATATTATTTTTATTTAATAGAATTATTAATTTAATTTTATAACTTTAATATGAAGTCGCTATATAGCGCAATGAGTATGCTTAAAAATGTTTAACTTTTATATATATACTAGTACAGGGCCATACTTTGTGTGGGCTGAGCATACAATTTAGTTATTGATCTTGTAAATGCTCCGAATCTTGTCAGTTTTATAGTCTAAATGAGACAATTGATTGACTTGCACATAATATTTATGTCTTATTCATTGTCTCTCAGTTCTCAAATAATATTTTTAATTTATTATACAAGAGTTAATAGTCAGAGTTTGCATCCTGAAGCAAATAAATAATAAAACATTTATATAAAAAAATTGAAAATAATAATTAAAAAAATAAATAACAATAGACTCGAAATCCGAAAAATTGATTAGGTTTTGTAGGAGACTACTATTTAGGTTTCTTATTTTATTAGGAGATTGTATTTTTATATTGCCAGATTATCTGTGATATTATTCAAATATTAATCAGATAATTTAATATAGTTATTATAATATGTTATTTGTGATATTATAATATATTTTCTTGTTATAATACGGTTCTTATTTAATATATTTATTAATTTAATTTTATAATTTAATATATTTTTAATTATAATTATATAGTATAATATGTTTTCTTATTATAATACAGTTCTTATAAAATTAAAATATGTATTTTTATTGTAATAGTTTTTTATTTAATAAAACATTAATTGTAAATATATTTTAATTTAATAATTTGATAATAATAATAATTTAATTATATAGGTTAATTGTAGAGATTAAGTGTCATGTATGTTTTTTATTTAATGAGAGATTATAATATGTTTTGTTCTTATAATATGTTTCTTTATTTTAATTTAATAATAATATATTAAAATAGTAATTAATTAATTAAATTAATAGATATTTTTAATTTAATAATATATTATGTTTTTATATTGTAATAGATTTATTATGTTAATAATTTATTATTTTAATTTTATAATTTAATAATAAAAAATAATTGTAGAGATGTATTTTAATTTTATAATTTAATAATAAAAAATAATTGTAGAGATATATTTTAATTTTATAATTTAATAATAAAAAACTAGTGGTAGAGAATATGTTGATTGTATATAATTTAATAGTGTTTTTTTTTTTATTTTAATACGCTAGTCTAGTATGTTTTCTTGTTATAATAGAATTTTTATAATTTAGAATACATATTTTATTGTAATGTGATTTTTATTTAATAGATTTATTCATTTAATTTTATAATTTAATAAGGATTTTTTAATCATAATAGAATAATATAATATATTTTCTTATTATGATACAGTTCTTATAAAATTATTTTTATTGTAAAAGTTTTTTATTTAATAAAAAATTAATTATAAAAAGTATTTTAATTTTATAATTTAATAAAAATTAATTATACATGTTAAGTGTCACATATATTTTTTATTTTAATGAGAGATTATAATATGTTTTCTTATTATAATTGGTTTCTTTATTTTAATTTAATAATAATTAATTAATTAAATTTATAGGTTTTTTTTTTTTTTTTTGGCTTTAATAATACATTATGTTTTTATATTGTAATAGGTTTCTTATGTTAATAATTTATCATTTTTAATTTTATAATTTAATAAAAAAATTAATTATAGAGATATTTTAATTTTAGAATTTGATAATAAAAAAATTAATTGTAGAGATTATATTAATTGTATTTTTTTAATATGATATTCTTGTATATTTTCTTGTTATAATAAAATTTTTATAAAATGATAATATGTAATTTTGTTATAATATGATTTTCATTTAATAAATTTATTTATATAATTTTATAATTTTAATATGAAATTATCACCTTACGCGAGAAAATTCTTAAAAATATTTATAAAAGGCTATTGAAATTTAGTTGAAACTTAATAAGCGAAATTAGTTACTTTTTAAAGAGGAAGGAAAAAATTGGTTGTCACTAGTTATTTCCATAAGTGACTGTAGCCGTGTGGCCATTTAAACTAAACAACTTTCCCGGGAAAGCATCTCTCTCACATAATAAAATTAAAGGTAGCCTCTCCCCCTCTATTTGCTTAACTTTAAACATTCGGTCTTAGCGTCAGCCGCAAGCCTTTGGCTCTGCTCTTAACCTTTATTTATTCTCCTTCCAAGTTCCAACGGATTGATCACAACCCCACTTCTACTTTCTCTCCATTTTGTTTTCCAAGAAAGTTTGTTGCTCCTGGAAAAATTTGACAGTGCAAATTATTTTCTGCAGATTTACGGGGTGCATTTTGAAGGTGGGTCATTGAGATGCTTTCAAAAGAAAATGAGGAATCTTCAAAAGGAGTGGCAGAGAAGAAAGGAGCAATTAGGAGAGATATCATACTTGAGATAGCAGATACAGGCACAGAAGGAGCTTCATGCAATCTTGAATTAGCAGAGCTTCAGAGTGTGAGTCTCAGGCGCAGAGCCCTAGCCTCCAAATCTACAGGATCTGCCTCTCCGGAGATTGTAACTTCATCAAACAAGCCTCCAAATGTCCCAACACAGAGAAATTCCCTTCCAAGGTCAGATTTTTCAAAGCCGAAATCAAGATTAGTGGAACCCCACAATCCAAATGATCCTAAATTGGTGGAAGAAAGGAAGAATTCGGTGAATGCGACTTCACCCAGAAACAGAGTTGAATCTGCTGCTATTACACAAAAAACACCTTTGGTTGAATCTCCGCGGGCGAAGGATGAGGAAGAGGTTTACAGGACTGCTAGTATTAAAGTGAGAGAGAAAATTGGTAAGAAAATGAAAGTTTTAGTTATAATTGAGTGGATTTTATTTGTCTCCATAATGGGGTTGTTAATTTCTAGCTTAACTGTGACTAAATTGCAAAAATGCGTGATCTGGGGTTTAGAGTTGTGGAAATGGTGTGTCTTAGTACTGGTGATTTTTTGTGTGTCGATTGTTTACTCAGTGGTTTATGAATGTTTTGATTTTTCTGATTGAAAGGAACTTTTTGCTTAAGAAGAAGGTTCTGTATTTTGTTCATGGATTGAAGAAGAGTGTAATGTTTTTTGTTTGGTTGTGCTTGGTTCTTTTAGCTTGGGGTTTGTTGTTTGATAGTGGAGTTAAGAGATCAGCAGAAATTACCAAGACTCAAAATTATATAACCAGGGCTCTTGCTTCTTTTCTCATTGGGGCTGCTATTTGGCTTATTAAGACGTTTTTAGTTAAGTTACTAGCTTCTTCTTTCCAATGTAGTAGATTCTTTGATAGGATTCAAGAATCAATCTTTCATCAATACATTCTTCGGACTCTTTCGGGCCCTCCAGTAATAGATATGGGTGAAAATGTTGTGAGATCAAACACTGGTTGTCAGTTGAGTTTCACAAGTCTGAAGGGAAATGAAGGGAAAAAAGAAGAGGTGATTGATGTAGAAAAGCTTAAAAAAATAAAGCAAGGGAAAATTTCTGCTTGGGCCATGAAAGGGTTGGTTAATGTCATAAGTGGTTCAGGGCTCTCTACTATCTCAAATACACTTGAGAGTTATGATGATGAGGAGTGGGAGCAGAAAGACAAGGAGATTACAAGTGAGTGGGAAGCAAAAGCTGCTGCTTATCAGATTTTCAAGAATGTGGCCAAGCCTGGTAGCAAGTGAGGATATCTAATTTTCAAGACTACAGCTATTCTGTTTTATGTTTTGTTTGGAATAGAATTATCTTATAAGTATTGTTGTTTGTTGCTAATGACTAGGTACATTGAGGAGGAGGACCTATTCCGTTACATGAATAAAGAAGAAGTAGACAATATGCTTCCATTGTTTGAAGGAGCAGCTGAAACCAGAAAGATCAAGAGATCTATGTTTAAGAAGTGGGTGGTGAGTTCTTTACTGTGAGGCCTTTGATATAGATCATAGATTCTGTTTAAAGTATCCTAAAGAAATGGAAATTTGGAATTATCAGTGAATCATCAGTAGAATAGATTGTTATACAAGCTTAGAACCTATTACTGTGACTTAGAATGTGTCCATTCTTTGATGCTTTTCAATTTTTTTTTAGGTGAATGTTTACCTTGAACGCAAATCTCTGGTACATTCCTTAAATGATACAAAAACGGCCATAGAAGAGCTCAACAAGCTTGTTTCTGGAATTGTGATTGTCGTGACCATAATTGTGTGGCTGCTTTTGATGGGATTCTTAACGACCAATATACTAGTCTTCATTTCATCTCAGCTTTTACTTGTGGCATTCATGTTTGGTAACACTGTCAAGACTGTATTTGAAGCCATCATATTTGTATTTGTGATGCACCCGTTCGATGTAGGTGACAGATGCGTTATTGATGGAGTACAGGTAACTGCTTAATCCTCAAAGAATTTGAAATTCTATTACATCTTGGCAACCCTTGCTTGACAAAATTGATACATCACAGATGATCGTTGAGGAGATGAACATATTGACAACCGTCTTCTTAAGATATGACAATGAGAAAATATTCTATCCAAATTCAGTTCTAGCTATGAAACCTATCAGCAATTTTTACAGGAGCCCAGAAATGAGTGATTCTGTGGACTTTTCCATTGATGTTTCCACGTCAATCGAAAGCATTGGAGGTCTAAAATCCAGAATAAAAGTGTAAGTCACCTCTTACTGTTTATACTTGTTTCTTGAGATAAGAACTATCTGTTATAACTGAGTGGAATCAATTCCAAGGTTAATAACTTTCAGAGGCTCATATGGGTAGTAAAATAATAACAAGAAACATGGGTTATGTTTGGTAAGGTGTTTGCTAGCGTTAAATTCCTTACCAAACACTAGCGTAATACTAACATTAAAAAAGTTAGTGTTTTTAGGGAAATTTATAATTTTGCCCTCCATTTAAATAAATTTGTATGTATTTAATTTTTTTATATGTCATTATTTATAATTTCATAACTTATAAATGTCAGGATTCTGATATATTCACAGCATTGTTTTTAAGTTTTTATTAACTCATGCCTAGATAGGAATAACAGCTTTAGGATTTTTCAAATGGGACAGTAGTTTCTATTTGAGCTTCATAGAGACGCTAACTCTCTCACTCATGCCACTCCGCCATAGAGGTCCAAATCTCTACTTAAGTTCATAATGTTCATTACTGCAGCAATATTTTCTAACCCGGTATTTAATTAATTAAAGAAAACAAAACAAAACAGGATAAGGCTGTTTTTATTAACTTTACCAGTTGGTTTGCTTCTAGTTCTTAAACTTGAATTTTACATATCGCCTTCAAATTTTACAAATTGTATTGAATGGAGAAGTGTCTATTTTGAAATTTCAGCTACTTGGAGAGCAACCCTCAGCACTGGCGTCCAGGATACAGTTTGGTGGTTAAAGAGATTGTGGATGTGAATAGGATGAAAATGGCTCTCTACATTACACACACCATAAACTTTCAGAATTATGCGGTGAAAAACAACCGGAGATCTGAATTAGTCTTGGAGCTCAAGAAAATATTTGAAGATCTTGCTATTAAATATCATCTTTTACCTCAAGAAGTTCACCTCAGCTATGTAGGATCAGCAGATTCGGTAGTTCCGCTACCTCTGAGATGATGTTCTTTCAATCCTAGTACAAACCCTCTTGTTACTGCAGGTAGAATGCACATAGTTATACATATACACAAAACAACAACATTCCATAATATATAGCATGCACTTTCGGTCGGTAATATATTCGGTCGTTAATTAGTCAGAAATTATTTTTTATCTTTTTCGATCGTTAT